>VZRN01003026.1:0-135803 GCA_013397935.1 Dasyornis broadbenti
ACAGTACTCCAGATGTGGCCTCATATCTGTGGCTGAGTAGAGGGGGAGGATCATCTCCCTGGACCTGCTGGCCACACTCTTCCCAATACACCCCAGAATACCAGTGGCCTTCCTGGCCACAAGGCCACACTGCTGGCTAATTGCCAACTTGTCATTAACCAGGACTCTCAGGTCCTTCTCTGCAGAGCTGCTCTCCAGTGGGGCTGTGCTGGTACTTGGGATTATTCCTCCCCACATGCAGTACCCTACACTTGCCCAGTATTTATCCCTGGGGAATGCAAATGACTACAAGCCTTCAACCAGATCCTACTCTGCTGATCATAACCCTCTGAGCTCTGCCATTCAGACAATTCTTGGTCCACCTCACTGTCCATCCATCTAACTCACGTTTCCTGAGCTTACCTATGAGGATGCTATGGCAGGCAGTGTTCAAAGCCTTGCTGAAGTGGAGGCAGACAACATCCACTGCTCTGTCCTCATCAACCCAGCCTGCCATGTCACCATAAAAGCCTATCAGATTAGTCAGCATGATTTCCCCTTGGTGAATCCATGCTGGCTACTCCTGATGACCTTCTTTTCTTCTACATGCTGGGTGATGACCTCCAGAATGATCTGTTCCATCATCTTTTCAGGGATAGAGGTAACACTGACTGGCTGGTAGTTTCCTGTGTCCTTCTTGCCCTTTCTGAAGATGAGAGTAACATTGGCCTTCTTGCATTTATTGGGCACTTTTCCCACTCTCCATGATTTTTCAAAGATGATGGAGATCTGCAGAGCAACATCTGCCAGCTCCTTCGGCACCCGTAGGTGTATCCCATCAGGGTCCAGGGATTTACAGATGTTTGGTCTGCCTGGCTGACCTGTAACTCAGCCCTCTATGACCAAGGCGAAATCTTGGTTTCTCTGGCCTTCTTCTCTTACCTCTGAGATCTGGGAGTCCTAACGGCTGAGCTCAGCAGTAAAGACTGAGGCAAAGAGGGTATTCAGTAATTCTGCCTTCTCTGTGTCCTCTGTTACCAGGACACTCATGTGATCTGGCAGCGGCCCCTGATCTTCCTTTTACTGCTGATGTACTTGTAGAAGACCTTCTTGTTGTCCTTGATGTCCCTTGCCAGACTCGATTCCAAGTGGGCCTTGGCCTTCCTCATCATATCCCTGCATAGTCTGAGAGTGTTCCTTTAGTCCTCCCACATTGTCTCTCCCTTTTCCCACATCCCATGAATTTCTTTCTTCTGTTTGAGATTTACTAGAAGCTCCCTATTCTTCCATGCAGGTCTACTGCCCTCTTTGCTTGATTTCTTGATCATTGGGATACACTGGTCTTGAGCTTGGAGGAAACGGTACCTAAATAACGACCAGCTCTCTTGGATCCCTTTCTCTTCTAGAGCCCTAACACACGTGATTCCTCTAGGTAGGTCTTTGAAGAGGCCAAAGTCAGCTCTCTGAAAATTTGGGTTTCTAGTCCTGCTTACTGCTTTGCTTCCTCCATGCAGGATCCTGAGTTCCACCATCTCATGGTCTCTACAGCCAAGACTGCCCCAACCTTCACATCTTCAACCAGTCCTTCTTGGCTTGTTAGTACAAGATCCAGCAACACACCTCTCCTTATTGGCTCCTTCACCACTTGCACCAAAAATTTATCTTCAGTGACCTGCAGCAACTTCCTGTGTGTCAATCCTTGCTGTCTCTCTGACAAATATTGGTTGAAGTCCCCCAATAGAACCAGGGCCCATGATCATGAAGCCACTTCCAGCTGTCCATAGAAAGCCACATCAACCTCCTCCTCCTAATCAGGTGGACTGTAGTGAACACCCACAACAGTGTCACCCATATTAGCATGTCCCTTAATTCTTATCCAAAAGCTCTTATCTCCTTCTTCTGTTCCTGGGTAGAGCCCAATACATTCCAGTTGCTCTTCACATAAAGAGCAACTCCACCACCTCACCTCTCTGACCTGTCCTTTTTAGAGAGTACATCGCTATCCATGACAGCATTCCAGTCACGTGAGCTATCCCACCATGTCTCTGTAATTGCAATGAGATTATGGCCCTGTGACCTCACATAGATTTCTACTTCTTGTTTATTCCCTATGCAGCATGCATTTGTGTAGAGGCATTTCAGAGAGGTAATGAAGCATGAAGGTTCCTTAGAAGGGGTGTAAGAGGAACAGCAAGAATGTTTTTGCTCCCTGAATTCTTTACCGTACCATTCTTCTGTGCCTAAATTTGTAAACTAATTTACTCAGTTTATTCTTATTACTATTACCTCCTTCAGCTTTCTCCACAACTGCATTTCTGTTGTTCAATAGCTGTTTGAGAATATATCATTACCTGTAAGAATCCACATATTACCTTTCTGTTTTTATTATTTTTAAAAGTCAGCTTGAAGTTTTTTTACAAAAGTCCTGGAATATATGTGTAGCTTTTTCAGAAATAATTATACTCCCTTTTGTAGGTATTACTCCCTTTTTAGACGGCATGGTCTGAATAGATAAATTGATAGTGTGACCTCTAACTGTCACAGTGTGCATAGGCTAAAGAGAAGGTTGCAGAAAACAGACCACCTGATTCAGTGAGACTGGATTTTTTTAGTTCTCTGTAAAGATACATGTAGGTCTGTTGATTCACTGAATTACTATGCAGAAAAAAATACAAAGCCAAGGCACAAGCAATTCAACTTCATGTGCCTTCAGTGAATAAAGCAATGAGAAAATTTCTGATTCCTTACAACACACTTATTCTTGTAAAAGCCCCTTACAATTAAAACTTAACCTAGACAAATCAATAAATAGAATTTATTTTATATTAAAAATATAGGCTGTAATACATATAACATTTCTGTTGCAATAAATTACATGCAGAAAATTTTGATTTAAGATTTGATTATCAGTAGCTATTAATGCTTTAAATTTCAGAGACTGATGTTGCTATAGAGACACAACCATTCTTTTAAATAAATTTAATTTACAGATCATATTCATATCTCTTCTGAAGTCTGTCTGTAGCAAGACTGCATGTTCAGTCAGCTCCATCAGATGGTGCATATTGAATCTGACTTTTTCTGCTTGCTTCCTCACCTACAAACAGAGGAAGGAGAGGGCCCCTTTCACTTCTTAGGCCAATATGCATGTTGGTGTTTAGATTTGTTAATGCAGAAAGGATGGAACTGAGCCAGAAAGTTTCTCTGGTGCCTATGAGTGAACCCAGAGAAACACTGCCTATTACTCTTGCCTCATGTACATGGTTAGAAAAATTCATATTTTTGAATGTAACATATGCACATGAACAAACACAAAAGGTCAAGTATACATCTGGCAAATGGAAATAATGTAATTTTAGCAGCTTGGATCCATCTAAATAATATGTAACTTGGGGATACTTTGTTAAAAAAATATCCTTTCTCCTCAGTGTTATGCAAACTCCCAAGTCACAGTATGGTACTATTCTATGGACTCTTAAGCTTTGCATTTTATGCATTAGAAAAGCAGGTAGACACCTGTAAGGCTTGAAATAATTGCAGAGGTATTAAATCAAAATTTCTTAGCAATTAAGCATAGGAAAGAAAAAAGAATGCTAGCTATCTGCTTTAATACAGTTATTCATGAATTAGCTTGTATTAGCTTGAATATTTGTCTTACTGTACTTAAAACCAACATGCTGTAAAAATAATGATTCTGATTCTGGTTGCTGTATGGTATGCTCTATGTATGCTTTAATAATATACATGCTGTAGTAAACTATATAGTGCTACAAATATGCTACGAACTGTTGCAATCCTTGTCCGAAGGTGGTAGGATCTGACACAAATCCCAGTTGTAGGCAGCCGATGTGGAACCAGGATTTTAAGCATTTAAACAGGAGTAAGAATTGCTTCCTGTTTGTACCATTGCAGAGTTAATGCTAATATACCATTGGCTGTTATATGAATACACTCACATCTTCATCAGTATTGAGTCACGCTCCTCATGTGTTCTTTTTTTCTGGAATTGAAGTGCACATCTTTGCAGCATTGTTATGCTACCCCTACCCGTACAGACACATATTTATGCTTTTTTTTTTCTCCTGTGCAAATTTAAATAGCTATATATAACCTCATGCACACCAACCTGTGCCTATGAGCCATGGCATATGCATTTACAAGGTGCAAATGGAAAAGCTATTAAAATCCACATAACCTTA
Source organism: Dasyornis broadbenti (assembly GCA_013397935.1). Classification (NCBI taxonomy): domain Eukaryota; kingdom Metazoa; phylum Chordata; class Aves; order Passeriformes; family Dasyornithidae; genus Dasyornis; species Dasyornis broadbenti. Next base: position 4,179 of record VZRN01003026.1, read on the forward strand.
AAAAAATTGTTGTGTAAGACCAGAGGACAAAAAACTGTAAGCTGTTTTGTAGATGTAACTTTTCACATCATCCCACACACTGCTTAACTAATTAATCATTTTTACTTTTCAAATATATATATTAAAAATCTGATCATTATTGTAAAAATAATGTAGTAAGGCTTAGGATGGATAGCTCAAAGCTCTCAGTTTTTTAAGTGCTGAAGATGTAATAATGTTATTCTTGTACTCTGATTCTTGTTTTGTTTGGATAATTTTGTTCAACAAAGCTGCTACCGCTTGCATATAATAATGATGGGATTTTATTTTTGTATCCTGTACATTGTTTAAACTCATTCTTTTTTTAGACTCTGTGATCTAGGTCTCTAGCCACAGAGTCAGCATATGTGCCTGTTTAGACACATAAATCCCACCTGTGTCATGAAAACTCTTGCCCAGTTTAGCCAGAAACTAAAAAAGCCTGTGTCCAAAGAGTCTCATAGGAGTCAGCTATAGTGTCTACCAATTTGCTAATTTGAACAAAAGTAGTTTTTCTTCAAAAGGAATTGATCTTATGACTCTGAGCTTGTAGGCATATTTTATTTACCTTTAAGTGCTTTTCAGTGAAGTATCTTACTGACTTGAAAAGTTTAGTCTGGCAAATTAATCTTTCTCTATTTCTGAAAGATTCTCTTATAAAGTTTTGTTGCTTTCATGGAAAACAAAAAGGAAGAACATTTCATCTCAAGCCATCTTTATGCATATTAGACTGACACTAATTCACCTTTTCTTTAAATGCTAGATCAAGGCTGTTCAATGTCCAACCCTCATGTAGCCACATCTAATCTGACTGTGCTTTCAAGGGATCCACTGAGAATGAGAATCCCACACTGATTTTCTTCAGAAGCAGAGGAGGGACAGCATATTATTGAGAAAAATAAAATACTGTTTAGTGCAGAAGAGTTCACCAAGTCTGCTGATGCACAACCCCTGCAGAGGCAAGCACTTGGAAGACTCTGGGCTCTATGACAGCTAAATGCCTTCCTGAGGGAGCACTCCTGGGCATCCAGCCTTCAGCCACCCCTTCCTCTTGCTGCAAATTAAAGTCTGAACAAGGATATTTTAAGAGATCATGATCTTAAATGAGAAACATATTTGATTTTTGATGGAGGGCAATCTTTTGCCATTTTATCTGGTATGACAGAAGACCAGTTTACCTATTTGCTTAAAAATCACAGAAACAGAATCACAGAATGGTTGAGGTTAAAAGGGACCTCTGGAGATCATCTGGACCAACACTCCTATGCAAGTACAGCCGTCTAGAAATGTTTGCACAGGACCCTGTACAGACATATTTTGAGTATCTCCAAAACCTCTCTGGGAAGCCTATGTCAGTTCTTTGTCACCCTCACAACCAAAAAGCATTTTCTGATATTCAGAGGGAACCTCCTGTCTTTCCATTTGGTCCCATTGCCTCTGGTCCTGTCACTGGCCACCATTGAAAACATTAATTAGATCCACCCACAGGCCTCCTATTCTCTAGGTGATATAGTCCCAGCTCTCTCAGCCTCTTTTCATAGAAAGATACGCCAGTCTCTTTGTCATCATCTTCACAGCCCTTTGCTGGACTGCATTTGGTTTGTCCATGTCTCTCTTGTACTGGGAACCCAAGAACGGAACACAGGACTTCAGATGTGGTTGCACAGTGCTGAGTATAAGGACAGGATTACCTCCCTCAACCTGCTGGCATCACTCCTCCTAATGCAGGCTAGGATACCATTGGCCTTCTTTGTCAAAAGGACACATTCCTGGCTCATTATTAGCCTAATGTGCAGAAGGACACCCAGGTCCTTTTCTGCCAAGCTGCTTTCCGGCTGTTCCAGCATATACCATTGCCTGGAGTTGCTCCTCCCCAGGTGCAGGACTTTGTGGTGACCCTTGTTTAACTGTATGAGGTTCCTGCTGGCCCCTTTCTCCACCCTGTCCAAGTCCCTCTAGCTGGCAGCATGTCTCTCTGACATATTAGCCTCTCCTTCCATTCTGATGTCATTAGCAAACTTGCTGAGGGTACACTCTTACCCATCATCCAGATCACTAAGGATGTCAAATGGCATTGTACCCAGTATTATCCCCTGGTGAACACCACTACAACTGGTGTCCAACTGGACTTTGCACTGCCAATCAGCACTGTTTGGTCCCAGGCACTAAGCCAGTTTTCAGCCCATCTCACACTCTGCTTGTCCAGCCAGTACATGAGCAGCCTCTTCATGAGCATCTCATAGTACACAGTGCCAAAGATCCAGCTGAAGTCCAAGTATTGCCCACCACTCTCCCCTCATCTATCAGGCCAATCACTTCATCATACAAGTTTCTTAAGTTGGCCAAGCATGACTTCAACTTGGTGAATCCATGCTGACTACTCCTGACAATTTTCCTTTTTTTAGTGTCTGGAAATTGTTCCCAGAATTAGCCACTTCATCATCTTCTCTGGAAACAAGGTGAGGCTGACCAGTGTGTAGTTCCATGAGTCTTCCTTCTGCCCTTCTTGAAGACAGGGGTGACATTTACTTTCCTCCAATCTTTGGGCAAAATATATTGTTGGATCTGGACCTAAATAAATGTGCTCTGTATGCTCTTAAAAGAAGAGAATATAACTCCGAGTTCAGTATGCTCAAACACCAAAATAATGCAAAGGTTAATGTTTTGTAGGCATCACTTTATTGTAAGGGAAATTTTTGTTTGGTCTGCTAATTTGCATTTCAATATTTCTCTGGTTACTATGTTTCCAAATTATTATCTGCAGGCAGTTCTGTGTGTCACTCAAAACATTGTAAGAAATCCTGAAAGTAAATACATTTAGAGAGTGCTGTAGCATCTTATTACCTATGAAAACTATATTTTATTTATTTATTTTTGTATTTAAAGCTGTATAAAGAACAAAGCTAATATATAGTCCTTGCACAGTACAAACCAAGACTTATTCTTGCAAATGTCCACGTATGTCTTTAGTGATACTTGCTTAAGAATAAATATTTATCAAGTACTCAGGATTAATTTTAAGAGTAAATAAGAAGTTTTCTTTCTGAAGAAGCAGGTTCTCAAACAGCCTTCTCATCAAATTAGCAGAAAAAACAGAGGCAGTTGGTTTAAAAAGAGTCTACATGCTTTTCAGATTGACTAATGTAATTGCAGACATATAAAGAACAGAATTCAACCACACCAGATATGTCCTTTGCTCTTATTTACTAGACTTGTGCACATATGTGGTAAATAGATTTATCTTTGTTTGTCAGTGTTTGTGCGATCAGAGATTTAATATTTGTTGGATAATTTATTTTTAGGAAGCCTGTTGTCTTAACTTAAAAACTAAATTTAAAAGCTTGTCCTTCCTTATATATGTAGAGATTCTATCTCATTACATCTTGTAAAATGCTTTTCAAACTACCTCCAAAAAGAAAGTATATAAATGGTTAACACAATACTTATTTTTAGCTTCACATTCCTATGAAAAAATGGCAATTTGACTGTATTCATTGTGATTTGAAACCAGATAAATAATGAATAGTTCAAGTGATAATTACCTTATTTCAATATTTACAGAAAACTGGCACTTCATCTTCATCAAAGCACATTGAGAATTGTCTTATTATCTACAAAAGTGCCTGGTTTCTATAAATATTGAAATTTGGTAATTATCTCTTGCACTACTTCCTCCGTATCTACTTTTCAGAATTGAGCAAATAGAAATATCATTTAGTTATTAACATTTTCCAAACACATATCTGGTTTCTTTTTAATGAGAGTGCATATGCAAAGTAAGTAAACTGCAAAATAAGGTCAATGAAATAGAATTAAATATCTTTGTATCAGAGGCATCCAAAAGAATGAGTTATTCAAATAGCTAGATTTAGCCTGAGTCCATTCCTGAAAGGCAAGACCTCTGCACTAAGAGACTTAGCTGACAAAAAGGAGCCATTGACATATATGCACCATTAAATGAAACCCTTGTTTCTTTCTTTCTATCACATATTGAGCCAGGCTGTGCAGAGCCATTTAGCCTGCTTCGCTGAGTCAAGCAAAACGATGACATTTCCCCAGGCTGTTATTGCTTTTAAGTCCCTTTGGGAAGATGGTAGACAGGACCGGACTGAAACTGTTTGTATGTTGCAATTGTGTTTTCCCCCTGTTAGTCTATGATCACACTTATCTGTACCTCAGATTATCAAGCAGAATTAATCTGTAACAGAAATGTATAGAAATCTGTTAAACTCTTATCCTTCATAACAAAAACCCAAGCAACGGAATATTGAGAAAGAATCTTTGTATGGTCTTCAGGGAACCATCCATACCCTGAAAACAGGGCGCAGGTTACTCCACATTAGTATTAGGAGCAGTTTGTTGCAGATCCTTTCAGTGCCCTAACTTCAACATCTCTCTTTTTTATCAACGTATCTGGGCATGCCCTGGAGTCTAGCTTTAGTCTGGTGGAATCTTTAGGCATGTCTGTAGTAGTATGCAATTCAGTGCCTGTGAAAAGGCTCCAACACTGTCCAGTGATTGTCCATATAGTTTAATCATTTGCCTGCTCCTCAGCAGGTTTGCCTCAGGCCACATTGCCCGCTCCAATACATGCTGGGACGAAACACACAGAGAATGGTCCTGAGATTTAGATATTTTGTTTGTTTACAGCTTTATGTACTTATCTCCATATTCATTTTTGCTCCTCTTAAACTAGATGCACTGGCCACTAAAATTTTTAATGAGACTGATTGGATGGGATTCACATTATCTAGCCTGAGATGTCAAGCAACTTTATTATCTTACCATGGTGAACTGAACTCTAAGCAGGAGTCTTTTTTCAAAGAATATAGGTGGAATCAAAACAATTAATTCATATGTAGATGTCAGTGACATATAATATGTATTTTGAGGGTAGATAAGATTAATCTCACCCTTCACTGTTTGCTTAGCTTCTTCTTTTACACTTTTAGTCTCATTATGATATATATGGAAATTAGAGATGAACATCCTTCACTGTTGCGGAGCAGAAAGGCCTTGCAAACTGAAGGTCGTGTTGCCCTTGTGAAATCCTTGTTCACTTCTGCTACTTCGGCTAACCAGAGAGCATTCTGGGAATGACTCAGCTAAACTAGAGGTGAAAAACAAGTTACATAACTGGAAAACAATTGTTAGAACCAATAAGTGCTCACAGGGTGGGGTTGATGGTTGGCTACACCTGAAGCATGTTCCTGTCATGGTTTATGGTGGTTGGTTAAACACATTTGTTGTGCCTTACAAGCATGTAAACTCATAACAACGTAACAGTTTAAGAACCCTGGATTTTTACAATAAAATGTCTTCACTTATCACCATCCTGTGAAGTCCGTGCCCTACAACCCCTGCTCTTCACATCCTTCAAAAAATTCTTGATCATCTGCATTATACAGGAGCTCAGTTAATATGCCTTCCTCAAATGCTTCCTCCCCTAAAAAAGAATCACTTGAAATAAAAGAAGTATCTGATCTTTTTTACCACCTTTCACTACACAGATATCATGAAAGAACTGTAATGTTGTCACAGCGGTGCTGATGCTATGGCAGTTCAGCATAAAATTATGCCATAATTAAGACCCCACAAAATAACACTAATTCCCTTCCTTCTTTAAGATTCAAGTACCTACAGACCTAGATAAGACAAATGCACATTTTTGGCATTTATTATATCTTTCCATGGGAAAGAGCAATGTAGGTAAAAACCCCATTATTCATATCTTAGTGATGCATAGCCAGTCCAAGCCATCTAAAGAGATAAAACATCATAGAATTATTGTCCCAAATCGCTGTCATAGTGAAAATAAATTCTAAGTCCTTATGCAAATATTGTACTGGTGAAACTGGTAACAAAATTGTTTGGGTATCCCTTTGCTGTCGTTTAATTTTAAGTCTTCTACTGAGGGAAGGCTGAGAGGAAAGTTACTTCCCTGATTATTCAATATATTACGGAAGATAAATACTTATGACAGTCCCTGTGCACTCTTCAGCAACAGGAAAGCTATGAAATACCTACATTTTCTTCAGTGGCCTTTGAGGAAGGAAGAATGAAATCAGGAAGATATAATTTTGACTAGACATATGATGAGCAAAGTCAGAGGTGCAATTTACAAAAGGAAACTAGAAGTGAAGAACACAAAGCATGTTCTTTCTATAAGCAATTCCTGCTATTAAAAATTACTTGAATATATAAAACCAGTAATATGTCAGGTCTAGGATAGTTCAACAAGGAATAGGGCTGAAAGTATCAGAACTATGAAAAAAATATGTATTAAATTTTTTCAATACCCTCTTTTTATAAATAAATCTTTGATTTTGATTCTATAAAACAGCAACTATGCCTTTCTCAAGTTGTATGTAAAGTACTGAATGCTTCCATTTCTTCTTTGCCTTGTGACTTTTATCCTGCAGTACCAGTGACACGCATAAAACAGGCTCTAGACAGGAAGAAGATGGAAAAATAACATGAAACTCAACTTAGTCAGTAATGTTATATCTTGCATAAAACAAATACAGTAACATATAGTACAGTGTTTACTGTACTTCTGCAAGTTTTTCACTCTTAATTCTGAGATGCCCTTGTCAAGCAGCAGCAAAGCTGCCCTGTCAGACAAATGTCCTTGTTAGTGGGGCCCCACATACAGCATTTCAACATTTCAAGGGCTTGGCCAGAGCAAACATCTATCTATCTCCCACGGCAGGCAGTCCTTTCACAGAAATATAGTTCTGAAGCACTTTCACAGCCTCCAGTTCCTCAAATTCTGCATCCACCATAATCCACAAAACACTTTTCCAGTCCTACTAATATACAGTATCTATAGCAAAGTGTAAAAGCCATAAATTATAATGTGCCATAAAAAGAGGCAGCAACTTGTGGATATATTCAGCAAAGTCACCTAATAAAAAGTGACATATTCCAGATTTCTATATCATTTTCCAAGGTTCTCAAGGCAGCTTTATAAATGTTGTGAGTTTATTACTTTGGCAAGTGAAGACTGCATGTTCAAACAAAGAACACTGCAAACATTATGTATTTTTATAAGCAATCAGAAGGAGGTATGCCAGAGCATCTCAACATCTGAATCTCAAAATTTAACAACATTATATATATCCTTCAGAAGTGGAAAATTGGATTCATACATGAAAGTAATAACAGAAAAATTATTTGTTTTTAAAATACAATTGCACTATCTTCCTTGTTACAAATAATTAAAAAATGTGTTCTAAGTTTCATATTTAGGATTTTTACAATAAGTATTAATTTCAAACAATTTTGCCATTTTAAAATTTTATACAAGCAGCAGTCTTGATTTAACTACAGAAGATAATAGGCATAAATCAGAAACAGATATCTCAAAGTGTCAAAAAATTGTCTGTCAATGACTTAGGAAAAGTTAATACATTTATAAACATGCTTAACTTACAACAGGTTTAGAGAAAGAAATAATTTTAACACATTAACTACTGCTAATGCATTCTCCTTATTTAAAAGATACGTATTTCATTATAAATGGCTTACTGAATTATGAGATAGCTTTTATATCTCCATTTCATTTTGAATCTGTTAAGGTTTATCTGAACTTGCGAGCAACTATCACATCTATCCTTACTTAACTTTCAGAAAATGCTATTTTCAATTACACATTGCTTCTAAATATATTTAAAGTACTTACAAGGAATTTTGAAATATGAAAATACACTTTATGTTGCCACGGTGGCATTTTGTGTCAACCATAAGTGCACTGCAGATGTTTAGAATTATAGTTTTTATGGCTTTGTCTATTTTTAAACACATTCACAAATGTTTACATGTTACTAATACTGTAACTGATGTGTGAAGAACCGGCTGAAGGGCAGAGTCCAAAGGGTTGTAGTGAATGTGGCTACATCTGGCTGATGACCACTCACCAGTAGCATACCTCAGAGCTCAATCCTCAGGCCAGACCTCTTCAATCAACAATCTAGATGCAGGATTTGAACACACCATTAGCAAATTTTCTGACAATACCAACCTCAGAGGTGCTGCTGACACTCTTGGGGGACAAAAGGGCTTGCAGAGTGACCTGGATACATTGGAGCATTGGGCTATGATTAATGGGATGAAATTTAGCAAGTCCATATGCTGGATTCTGTACGTAGGAGAGAGTAACGTTGGGAACAAGTATAAATTGGGAGAGCAGCCCTGCAGAAAGGGATCTGGGGGTCAGCAGCAGGCTCAGTGCGAGTCAGCTGGGTGTCCTGGCAGCCAGGAGGGCAAATCCCATCCTGGGGTGCCCAAAACACAGCCTGTCAAGAGAGGTGATTATCCGTCTGTATTCAGCATTGTTGCAGCCTCACCTCGAGTACTCACTGAAGATCTGGGCCCCACAAGTTAAGAAGGTTGTTGAGGTCTTTGAATGCATCCAGAGGCGGGCAACAAAGCCGCTGAAACGACTGGAAGATCATGTCCTGTGAGGAACGGCTGAGGACTTCAGGCTCGTCTAGTTTGGAGAAAAACAGGCTCAGAAGCCACCTCCTTGTTCTCTACAGCTTCCTGGGGAGGGGCAGTGGAGAGGGAGGAGCTGACCCCTACTTCCTGGGATGTAGTGATAGGATGTGTGGGAGTGGTCAAACCCTGGAACACGTATCCTAGAGAGGTGGGCAATGAATGCCTCAGTGTTTAACAGACTTTTGGCCAATGCCCTTAATAGCATTCTTTAACTTGGTCAGCTCTGAATTGGTCAAGTAGTTGAACTAAGGGGTTGTAGTTCCCTTTCCAATTGGAACTATTCCATTTATTCTATTATATGCTATGCTATGCTGTTCTAAATGAATGAAAATACAGTTGATACTGCTGATGAAGTGTAGAGACTGACCACATCATCCTCAGAGAAACACACAGGATGTGATGAAGTCGCTTAAACATTTGAGATGCTTTCATGCATGCTATCAGGCCTCCAGCTGTGAATCCAGAAGAGCAGAGTTCTGTTGTATGTCTAGTATTATATCTATCATATCTGAGAAATGCTTCTGGGTACTTCAAATGGCATGATATTCTTTGGCTTGTGTATCTGAATATCCCATTCATTGAATCATTCCCTTACTCCTCATGGAGGTATTCCTTGAGTCTTTGACTGCAGTGGTAATTTAGGCACATATAGCTCACATGTAAACATCTACACTTTTAATAGTAGGGCAGGTTGAACCTCATGCTCAGTGCTTACCACTAAGTCATTTTACTATGATTGCACTCTTTCATGTCACCTAGAGTTGAAGTCAGAAGATGTTTGATTTCTTTGTCCCATGGATAGGATGTTATCATTAATTTCTCAAATGCCTACAATATAATGTATTTGATTGAAAATTTGGCTGTGTGAGAGTGATTACCTATTTTAGACTACAAAATTTTATCCTTAAAGCAGTCCTATAGGTGTAAATTGATTTGAAGATAACTTAAGTGGAACAGTTCACTCAAGACAGTTCAAAAGGGAGAGAAAAGTGAGTTTTATTCTTTTGTTTTCAATAAATGCCTTCATTGTCCTCATTCTTTGTTCGTAGCTGTCTTGTTAGGTTTTGTAGATTTTAGCATCACAGTGGCAATTGATAGCAGGACATCAAAAAAGATTAACTGAAGACTGAGTTGGCACAAAACCTTTTTTCTAACATACACTAAAAGTAAATGTCCAGAGAAAAAACTCAACAGCATATGGTAATACTTCTTCTAGCCTACAAGACTTCCTGAGGCAGAAAAGGTTTGTATGGATTTTTCTGACATGAATTTGTCTAGTCTTCCTAGAAGCCCATTTACATTTTTATCATCCACAATACTCTGTGTCAAGGTGATGCACACTCTATCTGTAACCGTGTTTTGAACCTGACAGCTGACAGCTTCATTTGATGCCTACTACTGCCTTTGCTGTCAAGGGGCAGAGAACAATAGATCAGTTCTGTACATGCTCTATCATTTCCCCCTCAGTCATTTCTTCTTCAAGCAGAAGAGTCCCAGACTACTTATTTATTCCTTGTAAAGACGCTCTTTCATACTTCTCATGTTCTTTGTTGTCCTTCTCTTAACCTTATCCAGTTCCTCTCTATCATTTTGTTTCCTGGGTACTTACAGTACAGCCAGTAAGCAAAATGCTTTATGCAGCTTTATAATATTCTCCATTTTATTCTATGTCTCATTTCTAAAAACTTAGTAGTTTTTGTTACCGAAATTCATGTAATATCTTAATTTTCTCTGGTATAACTTCAAGATCTTTTCTCTGAATGATAGTAGTTGACTCCAAATTCAAATGGGAAGGTGATCTTTTGCCATGGACATCACTTTAGATTTATCAACACTGGCTGCATTTTGCCAGCTATTTTCTTCCATAATGCCCTAAGATTCTTTGGTGGATCCTTTGTAGTTGGCCCTGGTTTTTGTTATTTCAAATGGCTTAATAACATCAGCAATATTTTCACTTTTTTTCCGCCTCTTTTCTAGGTAATTTATGAGTATTTTAAATGATATACGACCCAACACAAACTCTTATGGAATATCACTGATGCCCTCCAGCCACAGTGAAAGCTGGCCATTTTCTGCTGTTTTCTGATTCCCCTTTAGAACCATCTTTAAATACGTACAAAAACCTGTTACTCTGTAGTTTACCTAATAACCTTTTGTGATACACATAGTGAGCCAGATCTCCTTCAGCACTTGTTTCTTATAACCCCAGAAAGTTAGTTGTGACAACATAGGGGTAAAATTGTGTGCATATCCACCTTTAAGAAGTGAGACTAGGTGATAGATAGATCTTTCTCAAGAAAGATCTTTCTTGGCCCACAGTTCTGTGAAACTCTGAAGACAGCTGCCATCTGACAATGAATAAGAATGTGAAGGGCATGAACATAGGGGATTTGGTGACTGTGGCTCGATTGTATTTATAAACTAACAAGCTCATAAAAGTATTACAACTAGTACATTTTAATATTAAAATGCAATAAAATCATACTGAATCCTCACATTTTCCCCACACGTCCCAGAAGGCTTTCTACGGAATGAATACAAGAACATCTATGAATCAACTATAATTCTGGCTGCAATAAATAAGATCAACAAGCAGCCCTAAGGGTAGCTCCAGCACAGTAGTTTACCATCTTTTTTATTAGTTATATAAACAGCCTCAAGATATTTTGTCATGTGATATACCCATGGCATCTTTAAAAAACCCGAAACCTTTTAATCTGCCTGTAAAAGCTTGTAATGTGCAGCTCTGTCTTGCACCCTTTTGCCTTATCTCCATGTACAGCAAAGGCTAATTTGTCCCCTTTAAGCCTTTCACTGCAACCTGATGCTCTCTTAATCACCCCCTGAAACTCTGCTCTGTTTATCCTCTTTTGCAGAGACAGGTGCAAAGGATTTTATTAATGCAATGCCTTCTTAAGTGGTTTAGTTTATCCCTTACTATTGATCCGATAGTTTATATCCATTAAGAGAGTGCGAACAGACACTTTATTCTTTGCTTAATAGAATCCATTCTAGAAAATACAGGACAGGATTCTGTCCTCTTCTACACCTTTATTTTTTTTGTGTAAAACCTGAGACCAAAAGCAGATTACAGAACATCTAGCTGCTGTGTAATTTTGGTTAACATTTGTTTTTCTGTCTGTTAATCTCCAAGTGGTTTATTGAGATTTTAAAAATTCCTCCATAACATTTTTGTAATAATTTTACTAGTCTAAATATGACTACATACTAAAAACCTACTGAACTTTTCATACAGGCTGTATATTACACAGGGCATGGACATACTGGAGAGACTGCAGTGAAGGGCTACAAAGGTGATTAAAGGTCAGGAGCATCTCATATGTGAGGAAAGTCTGAGACAGCTAGACCGTTCAGCCTGGAAAAGAGAAGGCTTAGGGAAAATATCATCAATGTCTACAGAAATCTGAAGGGAGGGTGTGAAAAGAACAGGGACAGGCTTCCTTCTGTGGTGCCCAGTGACAGGACCAGAGTCAATGGGCAGAAATTGAAACCCAAGAGCTTCTCTCTAAACATCAGGAAACACTTTTTGATTGTGAGGGTGATTGATCACTTGCCTACATAGGTTGTGCATTCTCCATTCTTGGAGATCTTCAAAAGCCATCTGGGCGTGGTCTTGGACAACTATCTTGGTGGCCCTGCTTGAGCAGAAGGATTGGTCCAGATGACCTCCAGAGGTTCCCTCCAACCTTAACCTTTTTTTTAATTCTGTGAGTTAATGAAAATTCAGTCTTTTGTAATCTCAGCATGTAAATATTTTTTTTTTTTGAAGAATGCTCAGAGATCCCATTCATTCAAAATAATACTAATTTTTATCAGTCTGGAGAAGCGTTTTTGTTTTCCACACAAGTTATGATACATAGCAGAGTCAATCCAAACTTTTACTATGCACTGCCCTAGAAAGAAATGCAATGATAGCTTCCTGCCATGAGCATTTTAGCAGCTGAAATAAACAAGCATAGTAAGAGATGACATTAAACAAGACAGGGGTAATTTTTCTTTGACTTTTTAGTACCAATAAATAAAGGTAATGAGATTTTGAGTAGCATCTAACCCCTTGCATGCTTAGCCATGGAAAACACCAAGTCTTTATGACAATGGCAGTAGAACCAGCAAAGCACACTGCCTCCATTAACAAGACCTCTGGGATGCAGGCCGGTTCACCGCCTTTCTTGATGACTTTTTAAGCAGTTGTTCCAGCATGACTGTCAAAGAATGATGCATCTATATGTGTAAAGGAAGAGTGTTTAGAACAGTTCAGGATATTATAATGAAAAGCAATATTCAATTAGTGGCCAAGAAAAATAGTGGTGTGCTACTTACCCATTCAGTGGAAATGTATGGGAATGTGTGCTTGTTTGCATAACAGAGATATCTCTATTAAAGTTAAAAAGGTTCACAGCAATAGGGAAAGCAGTAGGGAAATAGTTCTACCATAATATATCTATAGTTTGAAAGCTAATTTTTTTTAAAGATATAAATTTGCGTTTTAGAGGTGAAAATCTTGTTCTTTATCCAAGTATCATATTTATCTAAGCTTTCCATGAGTTTTGAAATTTTGCTTGTTCTATAAGGAATTTAACAACCTCCAGGTTACATTACTCAGAAAAGAAATATGTAGTACTTCCACTGAAAGCATAGTACTCCCTTCCTGTAAGACAAGAGGAAGTTTGCAGTCTCTTGTACTTTAGTACATGCTCTCAGTGCGGTTATTATGCTGCTATTGGCTCTGCAACAGACTGAAACCTGGTTAAGCATGAAATAGTTCACTTTAGCTTGGGTGGTGGACCTAGATTTCTGAAAGACAATATGGTGGTATTTTACATTCCTGCTGTCTTTAGGAGCTGTTATTTAAAATCCTCTCAACGTGTTGCAGTTTTACAGATGAATAACCATATATTTATACAAGTGTTCTCAATACCAGAGAATAGAATGGCCTTCAAGTACAAACAGAAACTGAATAAGATGGCAGACAAAGGTTTTGTGGAGTTATTCTTCTTTCCCCTCTCCCCTTGTATCTTCTTACCTTGCAGTTTGGTTAATGTCAGTGTGAGCTGACAACAAACAAGTGACCCATTCCGACTGCCATGGAGTCACCATGTGCCAGCTGATTGCAGCTGGTGCCAGCTCTCACTGGAGGCAGTAGAAAGAATCCTTCCAGCCTATTTCTCTTTAAAGTATGAGATTTCTGTCCTGTGAGGATTCAACTACTTTACGGAAAGTCTAAAAAAGTTCCAAAAGAATGTTTGACAAAGACACTGCAAATCTGAGTCATTAATAGACACAGAATAAAACATGTGAAGGCTTATGTGTGAAGCAGCCAGTGAAAAGGATTAGGGAGTAAGCACAGGTTGTTTTTCTTTCTCTTTCAATATCCTTCTTCTCAGGTTTCCTCTTTTAACTCCTGCAGGATTTTTTTTGGGTACTGACAAGGCAGTGCTGGTGCAACTATATGAAATCCTTTTTTGCTAATGCAGGAACCAAGCATTATATTGGCTCTTTTTTTTTACCGGATGTCAAGGGTATTTGGTTATGCTCCGAACTACTGGAATTGGAGGGGTTAGTGTCTAGTGTAATTGCAGCCTTCCTCCATTCTGTTATTGCTGCCAGTTTCCACTGAGCCAAATCAATCCTGACAGCTGGCCAGATGCTTCTTGTGCCAGTCAGCAGGACTCTGGTCTCAAAAGAGCATCTGGTTATAAGGAAATTTTGCAGCAAACTATACAGTCAATCTTGTTTTCTAAAAATATCAACATAAACACTGTAGAAAAAGTATTTAGTGGCTTCACTAATACTCTGTATTTTTTATAAGGGGGGGTGAGCTCCTGGCTTTTTCACTTCAAGTTCTATTTATATAACATTAATGGAAACTACTAAAAAGCTTTTTCTTATGGATAAGCTGTGTATGTCATATCTTTATTACAGTCTGTGCAGTCCACAGACTCAAGAGCAGCTGCTTGAAGTGTAAGCCAACAGCACAGAACACATTTATCCTAGCTTTTGTTTTTTGAGGTCACAAGTCATTTTGACTTGGAAGGTCTTTGGGACATGGATGCTTCAGATGCCTTAAACACTTTTTTCTATTACCATATAATTCGCAAACGGTAGCAGGGTTTGGGTTTTTTACTGATCAAAGCAGTTAGAAAAGTACAACACTTTTCATAGAAGACATCAGTGTTCTCATTTCTTTAGATGAACATGGACTTGTTTTCTTACAGCTTATTTTCACTTTGTTCACCTTTTAAAAAGGAATAATGAAGAATGAGTTATTTTCCACTTTACCTTCCCTGCTTCTGGTTGACAAGGTAGAGTGATTCGATATTTCTTAACACAGAAAAAATGCTAAGTATGGATAGGCTTTCTGGTTTTCATTTAATAATTTTCTTTCCTCAATGGAAGCAGTTGGCATTATGATCTAAAAATATGTCTATTCATCCAAGGAGTGAGGAAGAGGGGTTGAAAGTTTCATACAAGGCAAAGGCTGTTTGCTCTTCCTAGTGTGTTGATCCATATGTAAGAGAATATGCTTCGGATGCCTCTGCATATGCTGAAGCATATTCACATATGTTTCTTGCAAAACTAGAAAGCAGGTACAGCTGGTGAAACCCTACTAAGCCCTCAAAGAGGCCTCCCACTGCCACTTGTGTTCAATTGTTCTCACAATACCACATACAATGGCTTGTTCTGATTTCATTTTCTGTCATGAAGACAAGCTGATATTGTCTATATATAAATTCCAGCATCTGAAGTCCACATGCTGGATGTAGTTGTTCTTTGCTGAGGATATTTTTGTTGGGGGAAAGAATGGTGCTGCAAAATCAGAGTACTTCTGGGGCAATTTAGTTATTGAATTAACACTGTACGTTTTTCAACCAAGGTATTTACAAATTGCAGCCTCCTTCCTATGGAAACTTCAGGTTTTCAGCTTTTCCCTCTTTTGGGCTTACTCATTTTGGCAGTATAAAACATCTTTTAGAGTTGTTGTACTAAATTGTACCACCACTAAAGAAACTCCCATAGAGTTCACATATATGGTGCACTTGAGTAAAAAGCAGTGGGAAGAGAAAAGGGGTGAAACAAGGAATTAAAACTCCTGGCTTCTCATGGGACTTCTCACCATCTCAGTCCTGAGTTATTTCAACTTGCTTTTACCATATTCAAAAGGCAGTTAACATATGTCCCCATTTTTTTCCCTTTAGTCACACGGATTACAGTAAGAACATATGTTAAGTGATCTTTTTTTACTTTCTTTTGTGTTTCTAATGCTGTCTGGTACTAAATTTTATATCACTATATAATAGATTCTTCACACTCATTGTTTTTTCCAGGTAATGGAATGTCCTGATTTGAAAAGTTTAGATATATCTTCTATTCACATCACTTCAGAAATAAGGGCACAGGAGTTAAATATCCTATTCACTGAACTTCTTTTTTATTTCTCCATTTTCGTTTTCCAGCTGAAAGCCTGGAAATTTTACATCTGTTTACCAATGACCACACACCATTTAACATGATAATACCAGCCAAATGAATCTCTCTTAAGTGTAATGCTGTTATATATGTCAGAACTGAGCAGCAGTTATTATTACCCTTAGTTTAAAGGTAGTGAAATTAGGTCCTGGGGATAAATTCCTTTTAAGCACCAATTAGTATATATCTCTTTTCTTTGCCATTACTAGTGCAATCCACTGTGACCAGTGAACTGCAATTCAGAAGACCGAAACATCGGCCCAACCTTTCAACCTATTGTGCTGGGAAAGAGTAATCAAACTCTTCGCATCTCCTCTCCTTTTCTGCAAAGCGATTTGAGCTTTTATCAAAAAAAAAAAGTGCTCCTTATGAGCTGTGAATCCTCATTCTGAAGTTACCAGGAGATATTTCCACAACCCTTGTTCTTGCTTGTTTCTTTGATGTCCCACCTCTGTGCTACCCTTTCTGTAGGTTCCCTGCCCATCCCAGGATGAATCCATTCACATGTTTTAGATAGATCAGGGCCAGCAGCATCAAGAGCAGCACCAGCTGATTGAAAAGCCTGGTTTTGCTGCTATGGAAACCTAGTTGAGGAAAAAATACTAATTTTTTGATGACACTCAGAACTGAAGGAAGATCTGTGTGAATATACTACAAGGCAAACCAACATTGGGAAAAAGGAGCACCTGTGACTTGATCCTGCACTTGAGGAGGTTGGGAAGTATGGACACATTGCTAGGAATGCTATACTGGTACCTGACAAAACAAAATGTTTGGGAGGACAGCTTGTAGTCTTGAAGAAAACCAAGGGATCCTGAGTAAGAGCATGAACAGAAAGTTTCAGTACTGTTGTAACCAGTGAAGTGAGTGAGACTGACACAGCTTTCCACTTAGCCGTTTTCCAACCTCTCCCCATGATCTCAACAAATCATAACCATTTTGCACAGTGTGTTCATTGATGTGGCTGGGCTTCGTGCATATATTTTTGGCTCTCTTTTCCCTGGGACTGTCTGAGCACCACGCTGTCTCCCTCCCTTGTTCAGGCATCTGGTCTGAGCATGGAGGCAGGTTTCTCTGCTGCTGTCACAAATGTTTTGGACAGCAGCAGACAGACCTGCTAATTTTCTTTCTGCTTGTGCCTTTGCCTGCTTTCTAGAAGTTCAGTAATGATCTCTGCTCCACACAGCACTGTCAACATGCATGAACAGAGCATTTTTGTTACAGCTGTGCACTTTCAGCATTTGCATAAAACTTCCTGCCTATGGATATCACTTATATTTTGCTTGAGAAAACAAAGTGAAGTAACTTACAGAAAGAACTAAAAAAATTATCTGAAATCTGTGATCTAAAATCCCAAAAACCACTACCAAACCCCCAGTTTCCCTTTTTGCTGGGCAAAGGGCCTCCCTGGATAGCATAAATTGAAGTGTAATATGTTTTCTCTTTACTTAAGTCGCTATGTATAATGCAAAACTTAACTTTTACATTTTGGTACTAATTTCCTTAAAAGTGAGGCTCACTTAGAAAATCACATTATTTCAGCTCGACTACCAGTTGAATGAAAGGGAAAATATAGAAATGTTGTAAAAAGCATGCTCGCAAACAGTAGGTTTTATTTTAGTTTCTTTTTCAAAGGCCAATTCAAATTCTACTAAGTGCTCATTGGCATACCATGATCTTTATTTGTGTATTCTTGTTTTGATTTACAACTCATAAGAGAATTTAAAATGACAAAACAATAAAGATATTTTTATTGGTAGATATTTAAAAGCAGCTGTCTCTTAAATTTTCAAGTGAAATATTTCTGAAATGCATGATTTAATACAGAGAAGTTTTTTCTTTATATGTGTTAAATGATTTTTATATTCACTCCTTATATTATTTCATGAGCCTTATGCTATATAAACACTCATTAATTATCTCCTAATACGGATTTTAATTTTGCCTGACGATGGAAGAAATCTTGCAGAAAATGTTGAAAATATCGCTAAAAAATAGATGAATAGGCAGAAACTAAATGAGTATAAATAATTTCTTTAAATAAATTAACTGTTTGCAGTCAGCTTCTGTGCTTAATAAACATAAATTTTAACCATGTGGTTTATTGAACTAATTCTTTACAGTCCTACTTAATTCTGTATGTACCATTTTATATTAGTATAAAATCTTTGGTTGTTTTAAAATTAAATTTTGCTTTAAAATTAATTAAGATTTATTGGCCAAAGAAAAAGTTATAAGTAAAAATACATGACTCATTGTCTCCCCTCTAAGGTACACAAAATACACTGTTGAATTTAATTTTGTTTGACTGCCACAGATAAGAAGGTTTGACTTTCAGTAAGGAGGGAAAGATAATGCCAGATGTAGAGAGGTTTATGGAGGAGCATCCAAATTCTTGTTATTTAATCTCTCTTCTCTGTGTCTTGCTGGTTTATGTTGATGCATAAAACAGGGTTACCTGAAACACAGGCCAAGACAAAGTTAGGAGAATAAAAAGAGGACAAATTTATTAAAGGCCTTTAAGGTACATTCAGGGCAAACAAAGCCCTCTCATGAGGGTACACCCCAAAAATGGACACCGAGTCAAGAGCTCTTCACCTTTTATAAGTTCTGTCTTATTAGCATATTGGGCCCTAATTCTCCAATCACACCCTTAGGCGATGATGTCAACCACCTCAAGCCTGCTCCCCCCAATTCACTTTTTGTTTACATATTTTTGGGGCTCTGAGGCAGTGAGAGTGTCCTTGGATTTCCACTCAGAGAAAAGAATTTTGGCTAAAGGTGCTGGGAACAGAAATTTTAGTGTTTTATATGAAGCCTAGAACTACACATCAAACCTACAGATACATGAAGAATAGAAGCTAGAAATTCTTAAGGCATCATTGTCTACCTCTCATCTCTTTTAGTTTTTTTTAATTGAAGAGTTTCTTAGGATGTGGCATCTCAGGAAGGTTTTCCATTGTAGAACTGAAATAAAAAAATCAACCCTGAAACTGTCAAAACAGTCATAATCTGTAATTATGATTATGTAGTCAGATTGCTGGAGTGGCTTATTAAGAACCATAATCCCAATAAATAGCAGGATCTAGCAGAACACAGTGGTGTAAAGCTGCTCTTGTCAAGTGCTTAACCCGGAAAAATAGACTCCTCCAAAAAGTTGTTCACTTGTGTATGGCCACCATGAGTCTACCAACAGCAAAGAGTAAGAACAGAAGTGCATCTAACATGGGGCTGACCCGGGCTCTTCACCGCTACTGCAGCCACCCATGTATTGGTGTTGGAGTTGGTGACAAGGCTTCAGCTTCTCGGATGGAGACAGAAGTCAAAAACCTCTCCCAGTGCCCAACTGCTGACGGCATTGATTTGGGAAGAGGAGGCTGGATGCTTGAGTTTCCCAGAGGAATGCTGCAACCACTGGCTGGTCAGCAGCTAGCCATAGATAGTAAAGAATTCAAAAGGTATGGAGGCAAAAAGGGAGAATAAGAGCAGTGGTCAGATAGTGTTTATTCTGCAGCACCTACAGGCCAAGCTGTGTGCCTTCCTGTGATACTATATCTGTTCTGGACCATAGCTTATTCCTGGTTTTGCTACTTTTTCTGAGGTATGTAAGGAAAAATAGCACCAGGCCAATTCATTGAAACAAATTCGAAAGCAGGAGTGCTTTGAATTTTATGTCTATTTTAACAAATGCTTTCAGACATGTTTCTGCCAAATACCTGTTTCATATAAATCAAGCAAGAAGTGCATTTCCAATTCATATTTAGATGTGTTAACACATCAAATCTCATCACGATTTCTCTCATCAGAGAACAGAAATATTTCATGAGATCTACCTAATCTATACAAAATAACTCAGAAACTTGCTGAAACTCCTACAAATGATAGAAAGAATCATATTCCAGGGTTTTTTGGTTTTTTTTTTAATGTAATGATTTCTGATAATTTATATCTTAAAAAGTCTGCAAATGATTCATACAGCAAAATGGTGACAGTTGCTGAGTATGTTTTGTGAGTTACTCATCTGTCCTAACTTAATATGCCATTTGATTAAAGTCATATGTTCACAGACTGTTAAAACAAGATTTTTTTTGTCAGGAAAAAGAAACTTAGCAAGCCATACATTTTTAATGCAATGTCTTGATTTTTTTTTTTTTTTTTGTAAGTACATATTGCTTTCAAGAATGAAAATGAAATGTTACAATTTTCCAGAGATTGATTTATATCATTATTCACTTCACCTAACTTTAGATTGGTCTAATGTCTAGATTGGTCACCCTAAGCATCTACAGACAATGGAAAGGACAATTCCAAACCATCCAAGGTGTTTAACCTATCTTATGGATACTTCTCGAGATGACCTGAATTGCCTTGTACTTTTTCTCTATACCTCAATTAAATTTGATTTTTAGATGCAGTTTAAGTGCATTCCTGTGAAATTAATGAAAGACTTTATTTTTACCCTGTTCTGCAGAAAGGCTTAACATGGTCTCAGTTATTTGAGGCTGCAAGAGTAGGATAAGTAATATCCATGGTGTGTTTGACTCTGCTTCTTTTTTCCTAAACTCACAAAAAATAAGATAAACTTATTTTCCTTGCACAGTCTTTTAGGGGAGTTCATCTATATTCAAATGTAAGTTCAGTTTTCATACTGCTCCAATAAAGATAGCTCCTGTAGCATGGCTTTCATGAAACTTATAGAGAAGTTGGGTCATTCAGGAGTGCCACGTGGGAGGACAAATGTGTATTCCAAGGGCTACATGTATTCATCCCTAAATCGTAGGAGAGAGATAACTTCAGCAAATTATGTGAGAGAAAAAAGCGGTCTTTTACTCCTTAATGTAGGCTTGATCTAAAGCCTTATGATGCTATATTGAATCTTTTAATATGAGTTTAATGACAGTCCAGACATAATTGAAGAAAACTCATTGAACTGGAACTCAGCTTCCATTTTCCTGCACAGCAAGAGCTTACAAAGAAGATGAAAGGCCTCAAGTAGAAATTTATCTTAACTAAAAGCATTGTTTTCCCTTATTAGTGTTTAGTCCTCATTTTATTTTATTATAGCCTTTTCTACTATAATTGAAAAACTAATGAACATTAAGAAATAAATTTAAGTGATTGACTCATTTTCTCATGGAAAAGGGATGGAGCTTTTCTTTAAGGATCTCTGGCTTTCTTTGAAAACTGAGTGCTGTAACTACTGAGCTTATTACAGTTGTTGAAATAACCCTGATCTTTGAATTGCTACAAATCAGCCTCCAAGCAACTGGAACTCTTTGCTCATGTCGATGCTTTGTCTATTTACTGTGAGTTCAATTAAAAGACAAGATTAGAGAAGACCAGACCCAATTTCCTGTTTTTCAAAAATTTAATATATTTCAATACCATAAGGGTAACTGGCAATCTTTAATTCCAGAGCATGTTTTCCAGTGGTTCTGATGCTGCACACCAACCATAGACAGATTTATGTTTCAATTTGATATAGTGACAGAGGTTGATTTTTTTATAGGCATAATTAAAGATAGTGTATACTAAGGTTCGTAAATTCATAGCCACTTCACAGTATATAAATTTATTTTTTCAACAGTAGCTAACCCAAGTTACCCAACAATATTTTATAGAACAGGGTCTGTTAACCCACACCAGGCTTTGATTTTATGAAAAGTGCAGCAACGGCTGTCATGAGGTTTACAAGTTAGTCATTATGCTTTGTAACATTAAATCATTTTTCTGGATATGGGTTTTACATTGTTCTGTTTTCTACAAGTGAACCAGTGGCTATATAGATATCTACATCCATTGCTAGTAAAAGGCACAACATAAAACTGCATTATTCTAGGTTTATGCAGATGTATCCTTGGTGCTGTAAATGAGGTTATATCAATATAAATATAGTTTATCACCAGCATGATTTATGTTTGCATTTTTAATTTAGATCTTATGGGATTGTATTCATAGTTGAAAAGGCATTATATTCTATTAATGGTAAGATTCTGTGTATGTGTATTGAACTGATCTTAGTTCTATCTAGCAATACTTAAGAGTCTCTGAATACTCTCTAAAATTCTGATTATCTGCTTGTTTTAAATTTTAATATTTAACATCACTAGACTTTTATATACTCATTATATTGGGATAGCAATTGTTCATGCTGAGAAGTATATGAAAAGATTAATGGGTTGTGACTCAGTACCTGCTGAGGCTTCAAGCAAAATAATTTATTCATTCTTAACACACTTAACTTTGAATTTACTCCCCAGCAAAAACTATTATCTAAGGTGGAAACATTCATTGACTTGTAATGGTAATAATGCTATCTGGATGTACAGGTAATAATGTGCATATTATTGGTATTGAGGATAAGATAAAGGCAGCAAAAATCAAAATATGTTGAGGCTAACCATAAAGGTCAATGGGAAAGAGACAGTCTTATACAAATACATCACTGGTGAAAGAATTACTGGGGAGAAGGCAGATCTCTTAAAAGAACAAAATACTACAGGCAATTAAACAAATGGCAAAAATTGCTGCCATGTCATTTTTATTTGAAAGTTTTCTTCAGAAAAGAAGTAATATGAGTAATTAACAAGGTAAAAAGGTAAGGTTGAACATGTGTGAATCAGCCAGCTGAGATGCTGTGCTGCCCAAGATGTTAATATCTCTGTTTAAAAGGTGGAAGAGGTTTTCAAAGCTGTGAAGGACAAATGGTGTCTTACTCTCTGCAAGTCAGTGACAGTTAAGAGCCTCGTGACTGCATATTTTGGTATAGTTACTAAATGGCGACATCAGTTATGTCTTTTAACCTAGCAAAGAAGAGGTTCAGGAAGGTCTTATCACAGTTTTCAAGTACTTAAAGGGCAGCTACAAAGATGACAGAGGGTCTGGCTTCATGAGAAGCCATATAGAGTGGACAAGGAGCATGGGTACAAGCTGCATTGAGAGAGGTTTCACCTTAATATAATATGGAAATTTTTTACACTGACAATTGATCACTGGAACAACTTCCCTCTAGCAATCTGACTACATAATCATAATTACAGATTATGACTGTGTGGACAGCTTCAGGGTTGAATTTTTTATTTCAGTTCAGAGAGAAGGCTATTCTGTGGTTTTATGATTCTATTTTTGAGGAATCATGGGCAATGAGGAACAGTAGCAACAAAGCAAAGGCACAGGTAGGTAGTCTCCTTTTTCCGAATAGAAAGAAGTGAACAGCATGGACACACAAGTTCCACACATATGCCTTCCATTCCAGCAATACTGGAACCACTGCTGTAGGCTGAGAACCACAAACATCTCCAAGTAACGTTCTGGTAAGCAAGAAGCATGAAATTTTAGTAATTTTATTTTGCAAACTATATTCATTTCTTATACAGGGTTTGTTGATAAAGCCTTATTATTTTATAAAATTATGGTGACCAGCAAAGTTCATAGCTGAAAAAAAAATTCTGTCACACAGTAGGGAAGAGTTGTGACATGAGAAATAAGTCTTCGTTCATGTATGGCATACTGTTTTAAAGAGCTTGTTTTCATGTATCTTTCAATAAATTAACTTTTGTCATTTGCATATGTATTTCCAACACGTTACTGTAGTGCCTGCAGTGGGTACCCACATCTTGGTCTCAAGAGCATATTTACCTGTCTCTCCTAGGCCTTGTGGTAGCCATATGTATGCACCGCATTTATAGCACTGCTGTGGATGTGAGCCTAGCAGGGAATCTCTCTGAGGGGAGAAGAATTGTTACATAAATCAACTCCAATCACACCCAAAGGCTTCATTCTGAATTGATCCAGAAACTAATGCAACCCTCAAGATACATTAATGATGTATTGTCTTCGTATTCTCAGGCTGTTCATAACCTCTCCACCTAAAGAGCGCCCCAACAGTCAGAGTGTGCAGGCAAATGACACTACTGAGAACAAGACAGTAGCCTGTTCTGAAAAACAAGATCTGATTTCATGACAATTCACCTTCTTGCAGCTCTTTGCAGTGTGTGCTTTCAGAATCTATAAAAATATTTAGAAAGATACAAAGGATTCTGAGGGAGAAAATATTTAAGTAATTTTGACTAACTTAGGAGAACAAAAAAGCTGGATAGACATATGTACTGCACAGAAGGTACATTTTGGGTTATATGGTTTTCTTTGGTGTGCGCCCCTTTCTTGTGGTGGTGAAACAATTGCTGGTAAGGAGCAATCTAACTGAGGCAAGGGGATTGTAACACGGGCGTTCTATGGGATGCATCTCTTCCATTTCTGCTTTTTGAGTGTTGCTCTCAGGAAAGCTGGGAGTATGTTCTGTACAAGGCACACACAGTTAGCCTGACACATTGGGATTCACTTGAGCAATTGCCTGTGAGCTGCACAGATGGCCAGAACACATACAGTATGCTTTACGTGTTCTGGATGCATTGCGCTGATTGCATATGCTCAGCAGTCTGTTATTCAAAACATTTAAATAAATACTTGGCCACTGATCAAAGTTGCAGCTACTGCTCAGTCCAGGTCACTGATGATCAGTAATCCTGGAGAAGTGTTCTCTCACTTAAAAGAAGGGTTAAGCCGACTTGTCTGCTTTTCCCTCACAGGTAGCATGACGTGTTGTGAGTGGTAAGAACCTATGGAATCCACTGCTTCCAGTCATAAGGAGCTGGAGGGGAGGTGGAGGGCTTTTGAAGATTCAAACCAAATTTGCATGTGAACCATTGTCACACGAGCATTCTGGACTCATAGAATCATGGAAACACAGAAAGGGTCAGATCGGAAGTGATAACATTGGGTCTAATGGTCCAGCCTCCCTGCTCAAGCAGAGTCATCCCAGAGCACATTACACAGGGTTGCATCCAGACAGTTCTTGGATTTCTCCAGTGAGGGAGACTCCACAACCTCTCTGGTCAGTCTGTTCCAGTGCACGGTCACTCACAGAGAAGAAATTCTTCCTCATATTCAGGTGGAACTTCCTGTGCATCACTTTCTGCCCATTGCCTCTTGTCCTAATCCTTGGCACCAGCGAGAAAGGCCTGGCTCCATTCTCTTGACACTTTAGATATTCATACACATTAATGAGGGCCTCTCTGAGTTGCCCCTTCTCGAGGTAGCACAGGCCCAACTCCCTCAGTCTTTCCTTATAAGAGAGATTCTCCAGACCCTTGACCAACTTAGTAGCCCTCTGCTGGACCTGCTCCAGGAGCTCCATGTCTCTTTTGTGAGGCCCAGAACTGATTTCACTTTATTTTACGTGCTAGACACTGACATTACTATTTCTATATCTCTACAGAAGAATGCAAGAGGACACTCAAAGTGACACTCTAGAGATTAATACCTCTCTCAGTGACCACACGAATACTCTAAGACAACTTTAGACCGCAAATGTCATTCCCTTAGCTAAGTACTGAAAGTAATGATGACGAGTCTGATAAGATATGAATAATAAAATCCTTTGTAGTTAAAGCAGAAAAGATTTAATTTTATTTTAAAAAGTATGGAACAAAGAAAAGGTCCTTTGTTTTCTATGTATAGGAATAAACACAGAATATTCCATGTGCAAGCACATGGATGCCTTTTTATGTTGCTCTGAAGCTCTTAGAAATGGCCTCAGTTGGTCACGACTTATCAAGGTGAATCACTGCTACCCTGAAGAAGTTTGGGGGTTAATGTAGTGTAAAATAATGAATGCGGTTCATCAGTTGACTTGATAAATTTGTTTCTGGTATATTTATAGCAAAGAGAGAATGAGGATTAAAGTACCTAACACTGTAATTGAACTCAGGTCCTTTTCAAAATCCCTGTGAGAAAAGCATCAGTGTACCTTTTTATGTATTGTGATATAATCTTTTATTATATCTGTGCTCCACTTCGCAGTTCTTTATTAGCTCCCTGTACAACTATTTACTGTTCAGAATTACTTCAGGTGTCTTTCTGAATAAAAGTATCCTGTCTCTAGTGAAAAGAGGAAAAAAAACCTCATAGAAGGTTGTCATGTGTGTAAGGCACTTTAAAGCAAGATAGTGAGGCAACCAACATATCAAACATATTGCTGTGGAGATATAAATCATTCAAATCAAGTATTTAAATATTCCTAAAGTAATAATGAATGCAACTCATAAAACTAGGAAATTAAGGAAAATAATGTTATGAAGTCACTTTTATTACCTGTGATTGTCCCCACTTTAAGTTCATTAGCATTTTAATAATAAACCTATAATCATGTTTCAATAATGATTTCCTTCCTTCTTAATTCTAAAGAACACTGTTGATTTTGAAGACTGGTGATTAAAGGAATTATTAATTTTGTCATAAGGACTGATTCTTCAACTGTACCTGTATTTGCAAGAATGAAGACTTGGCCATGGCAATTTTCATAAAGGTCAGACTAATTCACAGCCTAAGAGCACTGCTTTACTGGATACCTTCATTTATGTTTTTTGAAATCAGCATTGTTCAAAAAGTCACTGCTTGTCTCTCCCTCTCTGACATATTATGCAAAATGCCTGCAAAGGGCAAAGTAAAGGACTGCTTCAAAAAACCTAAGGATACAATAAAAATGGAATTTTGTTCTGCCTCGTTCTGAGGAAGACTTTACCTCCCCTAGCACTAATTTGAAAGGTGACCAACAGTCCTAACAAGATATGGGATTTCCATCCTCTATCCTAGACATCATATTTAATACTTTACAGTCATCCACCTGTATTTTAAGAAACAAAATAATTTGGTGTTTTGAGCATCTTCTTTTGCTGAATCAATTATTCCAGGGTAGCTTGATCAAATACATTTTTTATCAGTTCTCCCCTTCTAATGCACTCCCTGGATGGGAATGTTCCAGGACTGAATTTTCATGGGAGTACCAGCAGTTCTGTCTTTTGCCCACATGTAGAGGAACAATAAAATTATCTTCATCTTCGCTTTCTTTTTTTATGATGCCAATTATAATTTGAAACTTAAGACTATTCATCATATCTTGAATTCAATCATGCATGGAGCTGTGTATGTCTTAAAAACTGATTATTCCTTCAAAGCCTAGTGACAGTGGTTCTTAGGGTGTTTGACATCTGATAGGAAACACTTAGCTTTATACAGATGGGGAAAGAAGGCTGCATATGATAATATCCCATAGGACAGTTTTTAATTGCCATCTATACTTTTATGTCTTTACTGAATATATATAAATCCCTTTTCATAGGTAAATCTATTAAAAGGGCACCCGCTAAGTTTTTAATTTAAAAAAAATTAAGTTCTTCTGTCCCCCACTGTCCCCTTTCTGTGATCTTCAGGTAAGAGAAAATAATGCATCAGGGATTAGGAATACTGTAATTACCTTTTAAATGCAAAATTAACACCTGAATAATTTGAAAATCAAAGAGCTCCTTATAAAAGGTAAGTGAATCACTACATAGATGACTCAATTTAAGACCAGCAAAAGGAAAAAGAACATAAAATCACCTGTTTATATGTTTAGAACACCAACATTTTCAATTTATCTTTCTATACAACAGTATAGAAAGATATAAACACTTGGAACATCTGAGATGAAAAAATTCAGAGAGCCTGAATTCTTTTTGTGGGGTCGTTCTCAAAATCTCAGAAAACAAACAGTGGAAAAAGGATTTCTTAAACTTTTGATCTGTCTTTACAATATATTTTTTATTCTTTACATGCTGTTCTGTGCTGCAAATATTGTTTATGTACTTATT
This sequence comes from Dasyornis broadbenti, assembly GCA_013397935.1. Classification (NCBI taxonomy): domain Eukaryota; kingdom Metazoa; phylum Chordata; class Aves; order Passeriformes; family Dasyornithidae; genus Dasyornis; species Dasyornis broadbenti. Next base: position 31,874 of record VZRN01003026.1, read on the forward strand.
ATTCTTTAACAAATAAAACAGAGCTTTTGGAATATAGAATAGAAAACAGATTTTTTTTTCAGCTGGGATGTAGAAGCAAATCTGTGCTTATTTATTATATCCCTGGATTTGTGCATATGGCGTTTATTTTTGTACAGTCTTTCAGATGAAGTGAAAGGCTTAAAACCAGTGTCATTTGAGCCTTCATCGTACCAAAGAGTAGAGTACTTGAACCTGCCTTAAGGAAAGACCAGGAGCACAGGTATTGCCACTTGTAGGTCAGCTCTAAACATTACTACTCTTTATTTCTTCTCCTCCTAGGACACACTGATTATATTTCTTTAATAATTGATAAAATATCTTAGAGACCTATCTTTAGCTCAGCTACCAGTAGAAAACGGAAAACTTTGATATTTAATCCCTTAGTCCTTATTTTCCTTATGGCTCCCTGTATTTTCACTCTTTGCCAGTGAAACATTAAAATCTGTTTCTCTGGCTTTCCCCCTTCGTATATACTGCATGAAACCAAGTTTATCTCCAGCCAAATAAGATAAGACAGGGTTTCAAGATACTAGAATTTAGGTGGAATCTTCCAGTTTATTTGGCAAATAAATTATATTAGTGGAAGTTGGGTGACAGAGAGTTGCTGGCTCTGTTTATGTGTCTATGTTTTACAAGAGAGGAAAAGGAGATGGCTAAGTAGCAGGACCCTGGCTTGCTTCCATGGTCAAGCAGGAGGTAAATCTGGTACTGTCCAATTGATTTGCTCAAGGTGTTTGCTGGAAATGACTGCTGTCTTACCTATATATTACATAGCGTGAACCTTCTATATTTGTCAGAAAGATTATTCTGGGTTTTCACAGTGCAACATGAGTTCTTTCCAAAAACAACTGTCCTGGGTCTCCAAAGCAGATGGTGTCACCAAACTTCTGACTGTGGGCTCTCACTAATTTTGTTTTGCATCAAGTAATAAATATTATTTCAAAACAGATGTTTGAAAAGGGGTGGTAAAAAAAAAATCCACATTAAAATGTTATAAGTGTGTAACTAAAATCCTTTGTGTCAGGAAAGCGATCAGACAAAAAAAATCAACAGTAATATAGGCATAATATGGATCCGAAGTAGTGGAGACCAAATTCAATAAATGTTCTCATTCTCTCTTTTGCTTTCTTAATGTATTTCAAAGAATTCACCTTAAACCCACAAGAGATGAGGAGACCTGTTTGAATGACACGCAAATTAGCCAGGGGTTGGATAAGTATTAGTAAGTTTCTGTGCAGGAAATTCTCTAGTTGTTGTGAATATTTCCATTGGAAACAATCGTTGCTGAAAAGAAGCAAAATGATGTTTCAAGAAGAACCATAACTTGGTTAAGGATTTGAAAGGAAATGAATGTAGAACAAAGAAATAAAATAGCTTCACGTGTCTAGCTTCATGTGTCTCCAGATGCCAATTAAAAGTGCATAGAAAATAAGCATAATGCAATTATTTGGTACTACTGAAAGTACAGTTCTACAAAAGTTTAAGATGATTTAAAGTGGTGCTGCTGCAATTGTTTCTTCCCTCTTCTACTTGTTTTTGCGTTTCTGACTCTGCTTTACAGTCACTGACACTCTTTTGTCTTTATTTGTGGTTATTTCAGAGAACTGAAGTAGAAGAAAGACAATCTCTGGGTGGCAAAAGAGCATGCTCTGAAAGACCAGAATGATAAAGTATTGGGAAGGAGGAACATCATCTTGAAAAAATCTCAGGAAATATATTATAGTGTAGTTTTATTAAAACACCTAGAATTAATTACTGACACATATTATCTTTAGGAAGTCTCGTCATCCAGGATGCATTAAACTTTAACAAGCAAGTGTAAACAAGATATGGAGAAAAATCCCACAAGGTTTTGGATAAAATAATCATGCTTTTTCACAGTTTTTATTAACTTTTATTATTAGAAAAGATGAAAAATTGTGAGCAAGAGTTAGATATTTCCCACCACCAGAAAACTGGTAGAGGAATTGAAAGCAGGAAGAATCATTCAATCCTAAAACTGACATTAATTATAATTTTCATAGTATTAATAAAGACATTTTTTTAAAGTAAAACACCATGGAAAAAGAAACTTCATATACATCCCCCACTACAGAGACAGTTGTATCGATTATTAATTATTACAACTGTTATTATTTGCTTTCATTTAGAGATTTGTTTAATTGAAATAAATCTTCCAAGTACTGCGCATTAATATATTCGTTTTGTGTGAACAGCTTGCACCCATTTCTTGTTAGTAGAAATGTAATACAGCATTCAGTATTTAAAGCATTCAGTGAAACTAGTCATTGGAGTTGAATGAAGTTATTCTGGATATTCACTGATATAATGGATTGCCAATGAACACAAAGAGCTTGGAATTCAGCCACTAAAATCCATCTGCAGAGCATTAATTTAGTTCCTAACGGGGAAACCTGGGAGCTCCTACCAAGAGGGAGTCATATGATTCTGTGTGAATGAGGACAACTGAGAAATGACTGATTGTGCTGTCCTTGAAAGGAAGGACTTGTAGCTCTATTATACATCTTCAGGATGGCAAGAATTAAGAATTTATCTTGTGAATAAAATTTGAATATTTCTTTAGCTGCAGTTGCATGCAGGCCACCACTGGCAAACTCAGATAATTTAGATGTTTGTAAGCAAAAGACTTGCCATTTCTATCTGTTCTTTTTCTGTCCGTATTCCTTTGGTTATCTGAGTACCTCCAGGGCTCCTCCACTTCTGACTTTTCCCTGCTGCTGTGCTCAAGGCGCTTTCAAGTGTACTTCAGGCAGGGGTTCAATGCCAGCTGCCTGGTAGATTCCCAGCAGGAGTTATTTGGGTTGGTGACGTGCATAATGTAAAGTAGAGCTTGTGCAGAACCATAATTTCTCTTAAGACTAAGGAAATTAGAGTGTATTAAGCCATTAATTTAGGAGAAGTCAATAATTTCACTTTCCTGGAATCTCCAGGCACCATTTGTTTTATTCCAGATACCTTCACTTGCTTATTATTCGCATGGCGATAGAAAGTGTCTGTTTTTTAGTTTTAGCTCTTTCCTTTGGTCTCTAAGATTTACTGTTTCATCTAGGCTACATCACAGTGTCCAAAAAGGATCCAGTAAAAAACGAAGTAAATCATATGCTGAGTAAATATTTTGTTCAGTAGATTTCAGGCAGGTCTGTCAAGAAAACATGCTAAACTCCTCTGACACAGAGTTTTAGCTTCCCAAAACTCATCAGCAGAAGAGCATCTACGACTTCTCATCAAATATGTTCTGATACAATCAAATTCAGATTTGCAGGTGTATCTTTTGAATATTCCACCTTACTGCTACTGGAATGATGTATGACTTGATGACTACTGTATGATACATTACTCATCAAGACTGATACAGAGAAAAGTGAAGGGATTCTATGAGGCAGAATATTCACAGATTTTCCACATTATCATATGCATTTTGAGAGGGTGACTAGGTTTTGTTAGCAAAAAATTAGCTTGAACTCTTATTAAATAGTTCTCTTGAGCACAACACTGATAATGCCATATGTGATATTTTTGTGTCCCTCATTCTCAGGTTTTTTAATTAAGGGTGCATGGGTGAAAACAGTGAAGTCTCATTAATTTAATTAATGGATTGAAAGGCCACATGACCATGTGAACTAACATGAATTACTCTATGGAGACAACATTATGTGTTTTAGGAAAGAGACATTTCACTGATGTCTAGTCACCTAAATAAAATGAGCAGAGATAATCAACAACCAGGACTCACTCCTTAACAGATCATGACATTTAAAAATACTTTAAAACAGTTCTCAGAAACGTTGTTACTTTAGTGTACAGATGTTTGAAAAGATCTGTTATTTCATTCTGGTTATCTTTTATTACTCAACAAGGTACTGCAAAGGAGAAAAAAATTGGTTTTTATCTGGGTTAGTAGAACAGAATTCAAGATATATGTGGGAATTTTTGTTTTACTTTTTTTGCCAATAAGATGGGACACTTGAGGAGAGATTTTTCTCTGCTTTAAGTTTCTCATCTGAAAAATTAGGATGTTCATTCATAAGCAGGTTTGTTCAGCACATACTAATGAAGAATGTTAGCTATATAGAAAAATGAGCACTATTTAGCATGTTAAGGAATTCTAGAGGAAATAGCTGATTTTTTAAGGAACGTACTTGGAGGATATTCAGAAACTCTAAGACCCTTCTTTCTAGTGCACTAGTTGATACCAGCATTTGACCATCAAAATAAGAGCTAGTTTTAAATAGGGGTTTTTTTCTAAAATTTAGACACTGTCAAAATGGGTCTGCAGAAAAAAATAATGGCAACAGATGAATATACACGAAGCAGTAAAGTGAATATTTAAAATACTTAATTAAAAAGAAGATATTTCTACAACTAATCAGCAGAAGTTATAATAATATTTAGAATGCAGAGGGTCCTGAAGGATGAGTCTTCTCTTTGTTTGATTTCTTAAATAAATAGTTCTATGGGATTTAAAATGTTTTGGTTTTTTATGTGTGACATTTGTCATGGATTTTTAGAGAGGTGAATGAATACACTGTTACCTAAATATTTGGACATCAGAGTTTTTTTATGCATCTGGTCCCTTATTACAACATGAGAACCTGTCTGCAGTAATACAAATAAAACAGACATGAGATTTATACAGATGTAATAAAAATACCTTGGTCTTGTCCCTGAAACAAAGAGAAGTCATATATCTAATTACAAAAGAAACAGAAAGAGTGTTTCAGAAGTGTGTTAAAGTGGTTCTTCTCAGTTTGCCTTACTACTTGAAGTACCTTCAGTCTGAGAATCAGTTTCTATCAGAATGCATATGGCCTCGATGCAAGTATGTGTTGGAGTTTTTTTGTTTACAAAATGCTGCCAGCGTCACCAGTGGACCACTTACAGGTGTATACAACTGCAGTGAAATCTGCATCTGAAAACCACTCAGAAAGTGTGTTTATGAAAGAATGTGCTTGCTCTGCTACTGGTAGTGTTTTATGAGCGAAGAACTATTGCACCAGTCCTGTAACATTTTTTGTGCCTTCCGATTTTTTTTCCAAGTACAGTTCAGGGTATGGTATTTGCCCTTAAAACCTTTCACCTTTTGACTCCTAAGTATCTTAGAGACCTGCTCTGTCTCTTTGCTTTATATCCGTAGCTGAGATCAACTGAGACATTTAAAGTGACAGCCTCTATATTTAGTTTAAATGTCATGAGGCTGGTGACACATTCTCCTTAGAGCAATGCCATAGATTTCTACAATTCAATTCTCCTGTTGTTACATCAGAATTAATTTTAGGCAGACTTCAATCACTAGCTGTATTCAAATGGAGCGGGTTGCTTAGGAAGGCTTCTATTCAACTGGGGAATTCTTTTCTGTCATTTGCCATTCTCACTGTCAATCTATATTGCTATGAGACATACCTTCAAGAAGTTTCACCATATTCGAGCCTACATTTCTTCCCCTTCCATTCAGAAAAAGAGCAGCTATACTGGGAAGTTGCCAGGACAGCAAGAATAGCCTCCTGAGTGGGTACACAGAGCATATTTTAAGACTTCTGCTGAATGGAAAAAAAAGCAATATAAAGCATTTTGTAATTTTAAATGTATGGAATAGCTCAAAATATTCTCTGCAGTAGGCACAGTGAATGTCTCACAAAAATGAACCCATAACTTTTCTTTTGATCAGACTTCCTTATCTATAATACATTTTAGCCTCTCTTACACCTTCCATTAGACTCTGGAATATATGAAGCTCACCAGCATGTGAAATATTCTTCATGATACCAAGTGAGCTATTTTAGTTATGCTGTTTAACTTTCAGCTGAAATACAAGAAGCAGGCAGATTACAAAGGAGAAATCCTCTATGCAGCCCATCTCTTACCACTGTCTGCTGTGTCTGTTGGGTTGATGGTCCAAATCCTATTAAAGTAAATGAGGATGATGTGATCAAAACCTCACAGTTTTAAAAGTTTATCTCTGACTGTATTTCTGACCTGCAGTTTAAGAGGGGCATGACTGTATCCTTTGTGAGTAAGTAATTTAAACAAGGAGCAACTCTCTTCTCTGTCCACTTGTGTAAGTCGGCTTAGCTTCACTTGGCCTAATTTAACATAATGAATCCCTACATGAACTCTGGTCAAATTTATTCATATTAATTCACCCCAAGTAATGTCCACCCTGCACTTAAAAGACTTTGACACTGTAACTCCTTAGCAGTTAAATGGGGACAAAGTTGAACTGGGCCAAAACTGAATTTTTTACATCTGTCGGACCATCAAGCAGGTCATTGGAAATGCATAATATCAGAGAATGCTCAAAAACTTCAAAAAACTATTTTGGGCTGGTTAATTTTTTAGTTATTCTTTGTTGCTTTTGACATGATTAATTTTATCCCTTCATTTTAAGTGGTTATCTACACTGTAAACAAATTCCCATAGACTAGAAAACCAAAACAAAAAAAGTATGATTTCTTTAAAATTCCTTTCAAATTAACCTGGATCATCGCTCTTAAGTATCTTCTGATCTCCAATAATCAGTTTTCTGTTTTTACAGTGGTTCTGGTAAAGCTTCTTAGGCAGCATAAGTGATGGAACAGTGGGGAAAGAAACCATGATAATGATAATTTTTCTTGTGCTGGTGATCTTAAATTATGGAAACTAAAATCAGGAAGGTTGAAGTGTTGTGTGAAAACTAAGTCCATATATCTGTATATGTGTGTATGTAAATACATATGTGTATATGTGATGCTCTCAAAAGAATCCAGACAATATGTTTTCTAACATTTCAGAAAAAAAAAAAAATATATCTACTACTTTAACAGCACTTTTTCATATTGTAATTTTATAATTGATTATTTATCATACACATAATATAAACTGCAGCTGATAAAAAATACACACATATTGCCTAATGACTACATTTTGAATCACAAATCAATTTGCCAGTGGAAAAAATCGATCAGTTTTTTTAAATACCCAGAATAACACAAACTTATAGATTTTTGGATTACAAGGCAGATAGTACTGATACTGTGCCACAATAATGCATATGGGCTTCAAACACAGTTACAGGAATATCTGCATGTATTTCTCATCTGAAAGACAATAGAAGGTTTACTGGAAAGTTGTAACACAATCACAGTACTCTGGTGGTTAAAAAGCTTTTTCTGATTTCCTCTTTGAATATATCTTATGCATATTTCAGTTTTCCTTATGTTCTTCAACTAAAGTAAATCTTATCTGAAGTTTTTGCTTCTTTTGAATTCCAAAACATCTATAGACTGCAAATATACCTCATGTGGTTTTTTGTTAGTCTAAATAAACTAAATTATTTTAGTCCTCATCCAGACATCCAGTCTTCTGGATCATCTAAACTGTATTTCTTTGTAGCAATAATAATCTAAAGGTGTTTGTCTGACCCAGCCTTATGTTGCTTTGATTAAAAAAAAAAAAAAACAAACTTCAAGTGACATTTAAATTTGTTCTTATTCTAAACAATGAGGTAGGATAAGGAGTTTCTGAAAATGAAGGAAAAGGAATCATTAATGAATAATGTATAATCTAACCAAACCTATTCCTATGCTAGAATTTTTTTATTTTTTCTTCAGAAAAGAAGGTGTTGAAAGAAAGTGGTTCTGTATCAAGCTTAGTGCTAGAAGTTATGATTCCCAAGATAACATAATTTCTTTTCGTTTGTTATCTAAACTGCAACGATATTTTTAAGCTATCTTCTTCTTAGAATCCATTCTAATATAAATTATTTTATTCTAAATTGCCCTATTTTCCATGCCATGTGAGAAGTAAGAAGAGTGGTATTTCACTATTTTGCTTGAGAGTGGAATAAAGACTGCAGGATTTGTCACAAAATAAACTCTGAAATACCATCGTTTACAATAGGGTAAGTCAACTTGAAAATAAATTATTTTGGAGCCCTCCAAAGCAGTTCCAGCTCTAAATCATTAGACTTACTGTCGTGAAGTACATTTCATTCATCATATTTTGTAAAACAAGAAGATATCAGACGTGTGCTAGCTCAGCAGCATTCTGATGACAATCACTAATGGGTTGACTCTAGTTTAGAAACTTGTTGACTCCTAGAAGATAAATGAGTCTTCAGAAAGAAAAAGTGAACATCAGTGAAACTCCCTAAAACAATATGGTTGCCTGACCTATGCAACACAACAGGCATTGTTCTTCAAATTTGCTGTCCACTGCCACCTCCTATAGTAGAAGGGTTCAGGGAATGATAATGAAGTGTATTTTAGGGCACAATTCTTAATGCTGCTGGTGGGATTCATTAGCAGCAACATGAAAATCAGATAACTGAAATGGGTTTAAAACTGTGGGAGTAAAGCGGTCATTGAATCTCAAGGTTGTTGGAACTTGCTGACGGTAAGTACTCTGCAAGAACTTTAATCTGATATTTCCAGCTGCAAAGCCTGCTCAAAGTATTCTGGTAAACAACAAAAAAAATCCCAAAACAAACAAACAAACAAACAAACAAAAAAACCCCCCAAAACCAAAAAACACAAATCCCAAAACCACAACCCCCAAAAAAACAACAATAAAAAAAACAAAACAAAAACAAACAAAAAAAAACCCCAAAAAAACCCAAAACACCCAAACCCAACAAAAACTAAAGAAACAAAGTACAGTTTCATATTTGATAAAATTGGCAACACAGCCTGGTTGACATACATTGAGTATCATAAAAACATTGGGCCTTTTGAAGCAATTACCACCCAAGCTGCTGATAGACACGCACTAAGTGTGCCCTTGTGACAGGGACAACCAAGCTGCAGATGAAAATGCAATCTCACAGCAACCTACACGAACTTGCATCAGGTTTTGTCCTTGCTACAGGCTTTCTGCTTCCTGGAAAGAAGAGGTACCATCATATCCCATTATTCTGCTGATTCCCCAGCTCAGACTGATTTCAACAAGTGTTAAACACCGAAGGTCTCACACAAGGAATTATAAACAACTTACTCAAGAGAAATAGGCACAATAGGCACATACTTACATGTGCAATATGGAAAGATTGACCTCAAACTGCTTTCCCAAGGTTATGTATAAAATCTATGGCAGAATCTAGGAAAAAAGATTGAAATCTTGACACATTTTTAAACAGTGGCAAAGATCAATCATCTTTAATAACATTACTATTAGTATTTCATAATAGATCTCCTCAGTTCAGTCTCGGGTCTTGGTTTTAAGATTGTGTATGACATAGTATCTAAAATCATTATGCAAAAAGAAAAAGGCAGTGTACACAGACATAAAGTGAATTACAAGTCTGGAAGCCTTCCCAAAGCCAATGTGGAAATGCCAAGGTTGTCAAAACCTGATGATGGCATATTAAGAAATCTTTCATCTTATATTTCCATGCTAGCATTACTGAGTGCATTCTAAATATCTAGGGGAGCTATAAACACATGCAGTACAATTTTGTATACCATAAGAATGACAAGAGTAGCTACTGCATTAAATAGGCTGTGAAAGCATGGTTTTTATACTGGATGTTTTTTCTGGATGTTACCAAGCACAACCTTGAATGTCAGTATCTTAGAAATCATTAATTGCACCCTATGCTAAATTATCATCTAATGTCAAGGAAAAAAAGTTAAATCAGATTGTATGAATTATTCATCACCTCCAATTCAATATGAACACTCTTCTAGCTGAGTGTCAAGCACTTTTGAATAGTATCATAGAAGGTGAACACTCTTCTGATAATAGAATACCAGAAACTGACCTGACCTTTGTAAAATACAGGTCCTAAAGAATCAAGAAGATACACTTCAGGAGGAAAAACAAACTTACAACTAAAGATAGACTTTGTTAATAGGGTCATATAAATATTTGCATAACAGATTTCAGATGAACTCCACTCAGATAAGATTAAGACTCTCAAAAATAATGTTAGAAATCTCTTAATATATGTCTCCCCACTCTCCCAACCATTTCTTCAGTTGTGTTGTCAGTTAAGATACAGATCCTGTTTGCCATATGCCCATTAGTGGAATAACATCTTCCTTCTGGGGATATTCCTAGAGCAATTGTTGCTACTGCTCTGGTTTGTTAGGATTTTGCCTGAACTTTGCTGAGGGTGCATATGTTGGGGGAGAATGGTGAATTGAGCTGCTGATTTTATATCTGTGTGTTCTTACAGTAGCTATATTTCCCAGAGTTAAATGTTTGGTGTCAATTAATGAAGGTGCTATTTAGATAAAATGTTGTTGTCATGTGACTACTCTGTAAGGTTCCACATTTCATACTGCACATTTCAGAAGCTCTTTTGCCTATCCAAATAAACTCAGGTCTCACAGATGCTGCTTTCCAGACTAATCACGTAAGTGTGGGCATGGAAGGTAAAGTTAAAAAACAACCGCAGCACCAAAAAAAAACCAACCTGAAAGACAGCAAGGTCCTCAAAATCCAATTACTAAGTGAGAAGTGGAATTTAAAAATCCCATGACTTGATGACCTGAAAAGCCTATGGTGACTTGATGACCTGAAGATTTGACATTTACTATCCAAAGTAAGATTATGCATCTAGTTTTCTTAAACAGATTTTAATATTTTTATTTTATATTTTTAAATATTATATTAGTTAATGTATACTATTATTGCATAGGAAAAGCATCAGATGTCCTTAATTCACCATAGTAAACACTGTTCCACAGAAGCTGCCTTACATACTGTTTAGAAAGTGACTAACCTGCAGCTGCCCTATGAGTTTGCCAGCTAGGATGAAAAACTGAAGAGAAATAGGAGGATACAGAAACAAGCTTATGAAGTACGGCAAGAATCTTTAGTCCAGGAGAAAGTAGCACTGTCCTGCTAACACTTGTGTTCTTGCTGTGCCATTCTACATATTACTTGTGCTCTGAAGCTTTTTTTGTACTTGTTAGTTAGTAGGTATCTTTCCATTCTAAATTAGTTCATTACAAAGTTGATTGTAAGTATTGGTGTGATAAAGTTCTTCCTTTGCATTTCCAGATACCATGTTCGGCACATGGTATTTGTTTGATACAAAACAGTGAAGCACTGTTGCAAACCTGAAATTTAAGATTGTATCTTCACACAAGTTAGGACTGGGAAAGAAACCAAGAGGTTCCCTAAGTCATCACTTCTACAAAAAGATCAAAAATCATCTATTTCTGAATAGGGGAGGTGCATGCATAGGAATATTTTTTTTCTCTCTTTCTTTTTCTTCACTTAAAGCATTGACACAAATCTATGATACCTTCGGTTTCCTCCTGGATGGATTCACTTATGTTGCCAGGTAAAAGAGAGACGAGTGAAACTGAGCATTGGCTACTTGACTGATCTTGCTGCTTAACTGATAGCTTCCTCTGTATTTGGTTTGGACCACTCTGACCTAGCTCTTGGAAAAAAAAGAAGTTAGTTTAGAAGAGAATAGGTCTATGCAGTTTAGGTAGAAGACAGCAGTCAAGCCTGTTGCACTTGACTCCAAGCTTCAGGATTCATATCTGCCTTCTTTCTTAATAGATAGACAGGATCTATCAAGGTTCGTAAGTGCAGCTGCACTTGAAAATAGCAGTCTGAAGGCTAGATGATCTTAGTCACCTATTCATCTCACAAACTGAACTTACTGAGGAAGCATGCATGAAGACATATCTGTGGTCAAGAGAAGTCTATCTCTAATTTAGTGTCTAAAACAAGATGGAAAAAATTTAATTCCTAAAATGATATAGTACAACCACACAGTGTATGTACTTATACTCAAAATTTAGTAGCACTAGAGCTTCAGCGAAGCTCAGTTTCCAAGGGAGAAAAGAAAGAGGTCAAATTGGATAGTTCTTTAATATTAAAAAGGTTATAAAAATAAAAAAATAAAATTTAATACAAAATTATAAGGAAATTTAACTTGCTTCTATTTTATGATCATTTTTTTCATTGTCTGTTTAATGGAATTCTAGTTTGTAAAATGCTTCCTTAAAAATTTTTAATGAATCAAACAGAAACATAAAATGAAGGAATGTCATTCAGACGATAACCAGGCACAGCATGATGTATTCTAGCAAGTTTCTGAATCTGTTTTAGGCAATTGTCTAAAATGAGGGTTATGCAGCATAAACTGATAGCACATCTGCTATAGTTTATAGCTATACAGATAAATATTTATCTACAGTAAATTCTGGTACAGTCTGAAACTTGAACAGTGTGGAAGTAAGAGTTCTATGTTAAAAAGAAAGTGCCAGAAAATGCATTAATGGGTGAATTTATAGCTATTTTTTGCTTTAAAATGTCAAGGGTTTAAAACAGCAGGCATATATGAAACAAAAACATTATGATATTTCAAGTATACGCTGAAAATAGCAACATCAAGTACATTGGTCTTTACATGATAGTACAGCCGTTCTGGCTGTCCTGACAGATATTCTGCACTAAAGGGTAATAAAAGCATTCAGTTAAAAAGGAATCTGGAAGTTCCAGAATCATGGGAATTGAGAGCAATACCTGGCATCTATTATTGTACAAGAATGGTTCAAAATATTAGAGAGTACCTTCTTATGCAATACTGAAAAAATCTACCAGTATCTTCACAATGTGTGTTTTCTCTGACAACTTATAGATAGGAGTACACAGAAATTTGAAGCAGCTGTCCATACATAAGTATCTGGTAAAATCTGAGATGCTCTAGGGAAGGTGAGAGCTGCACAGGTTTATCAGCTGTGACACAGGATCTACATGAGAACCTATCACCACCAGAGGAACATCTAAGGCTGGGCAGGCCATAGCTGGGAGTCTCGCGTTTAACCATCACCTCTACGTGGGCACCTGAACTCAGCCCAGGGTTAAGATATTAAAAAGCAATACAATAACAAAAAGCAAAATTTAAAGGAGTGCAAGTTATTTTCCTGAATATAAGTATCTTGCATGTATTTAAATGTTGAGAGTTTTCCCACCTAATTTCCATCTCTAGAAAACTGTAGGTGTCCCATGGACCCCAACTCAGGATTGAGTAGATATCTAAACAGCCTCCTCACATGTCCCAAGCTGGTGGACACCTATGCCTGCACAACTGAAGAGAATCCCTAAAAACATAGTCACAGTATCATTTGATGCGAAATTATCTCTGATGGATCTTATTTCCACTCCTTCTGGTTTTTCAGGTGGTCAACTACTTATCTGTGTTTGTGCGCTCTTTTCTGAACTGAGAAATCTCTCCAAGAACTGGAAGTGATGCATAAGTATCCCAACCACTACTAAGGTGTTAAATCTTTCTGTGATTCAAGAATAAAAATAGTTGTATCAGAGACAACAAGAGTTAGAAAAGTGAAAAAAAAAAAGCACCAAAATTACCTAGAGAGCTTTTCTGTTTCATTATCCAAAGGATTTCTCATCAGTATTCTGATAAGAAAAAGACACAGATGTGTGTTTCCCATATCAAATAGTGCTTGTTATTCTGTTCTTGAGGCTGCCCCAGCAACCAGTGACCTGTGTGAGAACCTGTGCTGACAAGCTCCACAGGTATCCAAGCTTAATGTAGCTCCAGAGTGCTTTTAATAGATAAGCATAGTCTATCTGTTCTGGCAAAGAAAAATAGGGCAAGCAATCAGACAACCATCTTCCATAACCTGAGTGGAATATTTAACACAAGTCAAGGGTAAAGAAAACAATCTTCCCAGAACAATGCCTTGAAATGCCATTGAAAAAAAGAGCATCAGTATTTATGTACATTTGTGTGTATATATATATATATACACACACACATATATATATGTATGCATTTATAATAGGAATACAAAATGAGAGATTGCTCCTTTGTTTGCTTAAGTATATTATTTAACCAAATATAAGCCCTTTCTACATAATAGTCTAGATATTCCACCTAGTAAAATGGCTAGGAGATATCATATAAAACCAGAAAAACATAATGACAAAAAACTATTGACCCACAAGAAAATGAAGTTTTCTTTATTCATTCTAGTTGTCTAGAAATGAAAATTCTAATGCTACTGCATAAGACACCACACAGAAAAGAAACTCATAAGGTTTTATTTTTTTAACACATTTTCCTTTTTATTGAGTTTTATTCCCTTTTTATTGCCAATAAAATCTACAGTAAGATGATTCTGGTGTAATACTGTGTATTGCAAATTCCCTCCTACTGAATTGCTTTTTTCTTTCTGTTGATTTATACACAAAAACAACTGAGAACACAGTACAACAGATTTTTTTTTCCTTAATTTTTTTAGATGGCATTATTACTATTATTACTTTTTTTTAACCCTAAGTTTTAAAGAGCTGCTTATTAATCTTCATTCGTTACATACATTTCAAGCATGTTTCTATAGGGAATAAAGTCTGTGATCATTAATTTAAAAGAACAGAAAACAGCTTATTAACTTATTGATTAGAGAAGCTTTAATCACCTTTGAAGTACAAGACATCCTGAAAATTAGAAAAAATATCTCCTTTGAGCAACGGAGCTGGAGTACCAATAAGGTGATAAGACAGAGAGAGACAAGGAGTTGTTTGGATGTTCCCGTTCTCTCTCAATGATCGTCTCACGTGACATGATCCATATCTTACTAACATCAGTATGAATGTAAGATGAATAATTCTGTGTATGTGGATACTGGCACCTTGTCATGTTTTTGAAGTGTTACTAAGGGAAAATGGTGTAGGGAGGAAGAAAAAAAGAATGAGCAAGTAGAGGGAAAAAGGCAGGAATGAAGAATTAAGTCAGACTGAAATAAAACATGATATAGGGGAAGACTGCCCAAACATTTGTAATTCCTGATCCCAAATGTCTACAAATCATGATATTTGAAAGCTAGCAAAAGCGTCTAATGCTTCCTTGTAAGATGGGGCCTACTTATATCTTCAGAGCTATAAAGATTAGACACTAGACATGCTTTTTAATGAAATCTGAAATTATTTGCATAATCATCACTTTCAAGAGCTAGATACTTGTGTAAAACATTAGCTATTAAGAAATTTATAGCAACAGCATGAGCGCTGACAATACTGTCTGTGTAAGTTTGTTAAAAACAGTGAACAAAGGAAATATGTATTGTGTGAGTTGGTAGCATCCCTTTGCTGCTGTAATATGAAAATCAAGTGGCATAGGATAGTGTTCCTTAAACTCATTGTCATTCCTGCTTATTTACTGCCACTTAGGAGGTTATCACAGTAAAATGAAGTTCTCTATCATGATCAGAGATACAAGAAAAAAAAGGTGGGAATAGCATTTTGTTTAAAAAATCGGGTTTTTTATAAAATTAAATACTACCTTTCTCTCACATCTGCTTTTATAATACCCACAATATTTTAGGCTCCTTTTCAGTGGTTCCATCAGTGAAACATATTCCAAGATGATAAAACAAGAATAGGTTAAACATTGACATGTAAAATTGAGTCTGAAGCCTGTATTTGTAGAAGATGTTTCATGTAATGCACTTTAGTTGTCTCATTAAAGAGGTGATAAAATTCACACTCTACCGAAATCAGATAGTTTTCCGTGGTGCCAACCTTTCATTTACAGATTCAACATCCACTGTGTTTCAGACGGTGTTGGCTCAACTTTTCCCTTTACTCTGCTAGCGATTGCTATTCTCTTAAAAGAAGGGGAAGATGATCCTGAACTGCTGTAGTCTACAAGATAATATATTACATACAGTGGTCAGAAATTCAGATTATCCTTGTATACTTTCATGTTTTTGAAAGATAGAGGCTTAAGAACTTTATCTGTTTCCAAAGACATTCTAGCACAACACAAATTCCACACCATATGAGATAGGAAAAATTGGAACAGTGACTATAGCTTGCCACAAAAATTAGGTGCATTGTTATCCAGGAATAAAATCTACCAAAAATTAAACATTAAAATAATTATTATTTAAACCAGGTAATACTTTTTCTGCTTTTCTTTACCAGCTTCACTTCCTGTTCCTTTTGAGCTTCAAAAAGAGAAAGATGACATAGAGAAGAAAAAGGACAGTGGGAATTTAGGAAAAAAAAAAAAGGTGGAATATTCAAAATAAAGAGCTAATTAAAGAAATAATTCAGACCTTGAAACAATTAAATTTTTAGAAGGAAAAAAAAAAACCCGGATCACAAGCAAGTCTCTTACTTATCTTAAACTATAACTGTGGGATGCATGTACACACTCAGACACCACTCCATGTTCTCCAAAACATTCTGGTACATGATTTGTTATAGATTACAATCCAGCTTTAAAAATAGTCTCTTTTTCTTTCCATGACATACATTTCAAGCATAGAGGTCCTGAAATGTAATCATTGTTCTCTGGTGAGACTTTCAAGGAGTTGTCATGTATTCTTACTCACTTATCACTGGAAGCAAGGTCTGGTTGTGAGTCCCTTACTGGTTTTCCAGGAGAGCATTTAAAACAGAGTATATATTCTCTGGATAAATATTCTAAGAAGATTCTATCAGTAAAAACCCTGAAACATTTCAAGAGCTCATTTGCGTACAAGCGCAGAGTCTGCAGGAATGATAGAAGTTTATGTGTTTGGCTGTAACGGGAGGGAAAGGTGCCATCAGTTTGCTCCATGGAAGGTTTATTCAGCCAGCTTATTTCCACTGCATGTGCTACCGGGCTCTCTATCTCCCTGCCTGGAGCACACTTAGCTTTAAGCTGCCCCTTGTTACTTATTTTTTTTCCTGTAACAGTTCAGTCTTAGGTCATCCAGAGATCAATCCAGTGTATATGTTCTTGAGATAAGGCTGTAAGCCATAAGGAAGAAACAATGCACTAGTTCATGATTCTGGAAAAGCACAGTGTACTATCTTCCTCTTATTCTTCCTTTCAGCTCTAATGACAGTGAGGAAGCTACATTGGTAAAAGCTACATATTAGGCTTCTCCTTGGGGAAAGAAGTGGAAAAGTGAGATTTTATGCATGAACAAAGGGATTCAACTAAAATGAACTAACAGATTTTTTCCCCTGACTTACATAGAAGTCATAAACCTTTTATAACATGTGTTCTTAAGGATTTAAGATTCTCAATGTAAAAAATGTGTGCATTAGTAAACCCCATAATATATGAAAAAAAAAAGGGTGTGATTTTGTTAGATGATTCTGTAGATTATATGTAAAACAAAGTTTATCACATACTATCACTCTGTAGGAGTTTCAAGATATTGATGTATTCTGTGGGGCAGAACTGATCCTGGGTTTAGGTCCTCTTTTGGCATGTCTTTACTTAATAAGCAGGCAACTTTGTTCTGACACAATGTAAAAAAATTAGCTGTCTCTTACTACAAATTTGTCTTTCAACTACCTTGTATAACACCTTCAAATTATTTTTTGAAGTCTTTTCTCTGCTGGGCCACACTTGAAAAAATATTGTCATTTTTCTTGTTGACATTGCTGGTTTTTTTGATAAAATGCAGCTCATCCCAATTTTGATTGTGAAACAAATACAATGCACATTTTGTTACCATTGCACCTTGACATTTGAAATTACACATTCCAAGTCACATTGTATAAGTTCATTATGTTCAGAAACAGGAAAATTTTTTTTTTTTTCTTTTTTCTCTAAAGGAACTATCCAGAAACTGGTTAAATCACATGCACTGCCCAATTATGTTGTTCTCAACCATAACTGCAACTTTTACTTACTTGTCAATAAATATCTTGCAAACAATCAAGCCACTCACTTGGAATAAATGATTGGTTGACCTCTGATAGCTGTGGAAGACAAATCTATCAAGACAAAGATGTCACTTATGCTTCAGGAAGTCCCTGTATTGTAGATTGTTTGAAGCTGGAAAAATGGCCTGAAAAGTATCAGATTTTCCATTTTTTTCCTAAACATCATCTATAAGCCATTATCAGATGAATGGTCCCACACTACATGAACTTAAGTCTGTCCTATTTAATTAGTACTTTTTGTTGAGGCAATTTGTTCTGTTTTCAAGCTTCTGCTTCATTATTATATAATTCTTAATGTAGTACCAGTGGGAAGAAAGAGGGCTTGGGGTAAAGAATTTAGAACCAGTCCAGAAACAATAAATTCAAGTTTTCTACGGTATCATATAAAGACTAAGAAATACAAACTGAAATGTACTCTGAAACACTAAAACAATGAAACACTGAAATGTACTCTGAACAATGACGGAGTCAACTGGCCACACAGAGGAATCTGGTGCTGTTTGACATTGCTTAAGGCTACCAGGACCCCACACTAGGGTGGCAGATATGATACAGGGCTGGCCTATGTCCTTCTGGAGCTGCAACCGAGGGTCAGGGAGGATAGTCCGGGGTAGCCCAAAGAGCTCTATGCATCTTTGGTTAGGCAGAGCAATTGATTCTGTTGTCACAGTGCCTCCTTTTCTCATTTGTCTCAACAAACTTGGAGCTTTGCTCTGCAATCTACTGCTAAGGGGTTTCTGCCTGAGCTACATCTTGCAAGTTTAGATGTTTTTCTTGAGTTTTTAAAGCTTCATTGATTTACTGTAACTCTTACCTGCAACTTCACCTCACTTGTATATTTCTATTACCACATCTACAGGTTATTTCAACAAGAACACTGTATGTTACTATTTTATTCTTCATAACAAGTTCAATACCTGGCAGTCCTGAAAACAGATTCATGTAGGCATTTCAAACAAGGACCATCTTTGCTGAAGTTGTGGGGTTTTTTTGCTAGAGGAGGCTGCGCTGATCGTGGAATCAATAATAAATCTTCTTTGACTATTTTTGTATCTGTTCATAGATGATAACTCTAAAATTATGCTGCCGAAGCTAAACACAGTTTTAGAGGTTTCTGATAGACTCAGTTCTGTACTAAGACACTTGCAATTCTTATATCTTTACAGAGAGCAACTTCAGAATGCTGTATAAAAGTTTTATATAACTAACTTCATTCCCCTGAAGAAAGAGAGAACTACATTACAAATCTGATATTCAGGATTCTGAATAGTTTCTTACTTTCATGTTAAATTTCCCCATGGTTTCTTTTACTACTTTACTGGGTTTAATTGTCTTTTTGCTCAGCTCAAAACACCATGAGCTTTACAACAGACAGCATCTTTTAGTGACAATGTTGTTTTGTTTTGCTTGAATAAAAGGTGACATTTATGTTCTATTAAAGGAAGAAAACCAGAGAATGAATAGAGGTTTTGTCTGCTTGTTTGCTTTGTTTCCATTTGCTGGAGTCCATTCTGGGATACAAAATACAGAACACAGTGGTAGAGACTGCACTAACGCTATGTGGTGCATTATGAAAAACCTTTTATCACATTGGGAAATAAAGGCAGGAAATGGTGTCACAGTTTACTGGACATAAAACAGTCAGCTATCTCACTGTGATTGAAGGAATACAGTTTATAAGTGCAGGTTCTTCTAGGTCTGTGTGCCATGATCTCTGCTGGAAAGCCTTAAACACTGGGAAGGCTGATGCCCTTTTGTGTCTCTCCTGTGCACTAAGGAAAAGTATTGCATCATGAGCCAATTCCTTTTTCCTTTTATCTCCTTTTATAGAATCTTCTTTTCTTTCAGCAAACAAGCAATAATACCTTGCACTGACACTGTCATTTGAAATGTCTGCTGCACAACCAAACGGAGTGCAGTATGTGCTGTTTACTCACCCTCTACTGCTCATATATATGTAAGGTCAAAGATGAATCAGACTTGGGCACAGCTCTGTTTAAATCCTGTTTTTAAATGCCAGCTTACTTAATTCTTGGTTGAAAGACATGCCAAAATTCTGCCATTTCAGGACTTATCAGAGCATTACATGAAGTTTACCTCCAAGTGCTATTCCCCATGAAACTCTGATTAGCATGTTTTAATAGTTCACAGTCAGCTAGAGTAAGATAGTCACAGAGAGTTTTTCTCAAGAAATTAATGTTCCCTGTAAATCAACAGCTTTGAAAACACCAAAGAAGATGAGTGTATGGAATTCACTAGTTGTGCTTTAAAAGGGGGAACACTCCACTTAGAGAAAGAATTAACCACAAAGTTTATTGGTATTTTTATTTACACTCCACCTGCTTTTATTGGTCAAGTACAATGCACCACTGCATGCTGCCAACTGTTTAAAGAGGGAACAGCTGTATAGATTTACATCTTGCTCAAGAAGTCTCATGTTCTTCGGATGCCTTCTTTTCTAAAAATTCTACTTTCCAGCTATCACTATTTTGAGAAAAAAGGATGGTTCTTTTTTCTCAAAACTTTTCAAAAGCTTTGCTAGAGAATTTGGAAAGTCATAGATGTATTCTGTTTACTCCATATTTGATTCAAAGTAATGTTAAAAAAAAGCATTAAGTTAATTTTCTGAGTTTTAGTGCCTTTTTGATGAAGAATGTACATGAAAAGTGTGCTACAATTTTTCTTTTTGCTAGATTTGAATTAATAATTATCTGATTATCTAGGAGCTCCTGAGTAACTGGAATATCTTGCCCTTTTGGGGTGATAATAGTTCATGGAGTAGGAGTTTTCCATTTTATTAATTTAATTTATCGGTGTGACAAGATTATCCTTTCTTTTTCACTCATTCCAAATTTTGTTATGCATGTACCATGCTGCTTCATCAGAAATAGATGAGAGCTTTGCAAGCAACTCAACTGTAAAATTTCTCTTGAGACAAAATTTGGCTTCCAAAGACTGTATCAGCACAGGGGCTTGTATCTAAATTAAAACACAGCAGTAGCTTTAGTTTCTAATGACTAATGGCAAACTAAAAAGCTAAATAGACAACAGAGGGAACATACAGGAACAGTTAACCTGACAATATAGTATACAATAACCATGGATTAAGGGCTCACAAACTTTAACAAGAAAACAACTCTCATTAAAGCAACTTTCTTATGTAAGAGACTTTGTGTCACACAAAAGCTAGGTATTTATTTTAATGAAAAGTGAGATGGTCAGGATTATAGAATCTGGAACAGTAAGGAGATAGCAAGTACCAAGCTCTTGATATTTGGGCATAGAGCTGCTATCCCTAGAAGAGGCTTTGTATATGATCATCTTCTGAGTGGCAGCGCTTGTAAAATATGAGGCAAAAAGAATAAGAGTTTATACACTTCCTTGGGCTTAATTTTTTTCCTTTTTTTTTCCCCCATGAATGTGTAATATTGACCGTACTGTTGTAAAATTATAGAAGAGTAGAGATAAAGGATTAACTTCGTAAAGTATCACCTTCCTCAAATAATTGGCTTTTGGTGTTGAAGGTACAATGATTTTCTTCTTATTATATCAGTCCTTTTTTCCATATGATATGATAAGAACATTTCTCCGCACAATTTGTTTGACATATTATTCTTGTGTTCTACTCTATATAGTGTTTGTGGTCTGCTACTGCCATATCAGTACAGGAGATTCAATTACAGAAATATTGCATGCAGAGCTGAACTAAGAGTATATAAAGTATAGAATATCTGAACCATTTTCATATTGTAACATTTAAAAAAGATAAAAAAAAAATTAAACCTTTTTCTATTACAGAAGCATCATCAATGATGTATAAAAAGGAAATCTGGTGTGTAAAAAAGGTTCATAACACAAACAGGCTTTATGGTAGTACATGAAGTTGGAACATAAGCATAAATGCAAGATGGTGCAAAACCCCAAGAATGCGAAAGTACATTACCTTTTATTTTAAAAACAATTAATTCTAGTTTGTTGGGAAGAAACGTCATCCATGTTTACACTGCATAACAGAGTGCAGTGCAAGAGCAACTGAGCTATAACAGACCTGACTGAGTTTGTTAGGCTCAGTGTTACAAGGTAGACTCAGCAGCAAGCACCTTAAATGAGCGCTGGCTGTGGCAGCCTGTTGCTGCACCCTGGTAAACGCACTGAATCCAATATTATTTGGGCACTGCACCAGCCTACTACCATGTCAATGAGTATGTAGCATGTACAGCTCATATTTCAATGAAAGCTTGCTCACAGAGCAGCAGTTTGAGTTTATATTTCCACTCCAGGGTGCCTTTCTCTACTTTTTGCCTGTAAAACTATAAGCAGATTGGTCTAAATTGAAATGTCATATGAAGCTGTTGCACCAAGACTCAGTGAAAAATTACTGTAAGTTTAGAGGATCTTATCCTTAAGAAACTGTTTTCCCCAAAGGGGCATATTTCCCAAGTTGTGGCTATCAAAGTAGATGTACTCAAAAAAAAAAAAAAAAAAAAAATTTTTTTGGTACTTTCTTAGGAATTTTCATCTGTGAAATAGACAAGTAGTAGAATTTAGTGTCTAAATTCACTTTATCTAAGACAAGGCCAAGTCTCTACCACAGCTCTGTTGAAAAAGTATTCCAAAATAGAACATTTATATAATGCAAACATGGATTCACTATCTGGAGTTCGGTTTGCGTATGTTTCATTTTATATATCCATGTATTTATTTAAACAATCAAACATATAGAGAAAAAAATCCTAAAATGGAAGACCAGGGAAATGGAACATCATTAAAGTGAAGTAAAACAGTGTTTGTATAATAAACATAACAAAATTAAGTCAGTGAAATAGAGGAATTAAATAGTAGATTTAAAACAGAAGCAAAAGTAAAGCTTCCTGTTCTGGTTTCTGCCTATAATAAGTACAGTGAAACCCATTTTGAATTAAGATATTTTTCCAGTTTAAATTCAAGCATAAAAGAAGATCCATCAGTTGTTCTTACAAATCAAGAAAGATGACATTTATCTCCCCATTCCTGGGCTGCAGTGCTCCTGTATGTACCCCCTGCTAGTTAATAATGGTGAAAGGACTCATTCTTTCTGAAAAAACCTCAGCTTTTTGTAGAAATAACCAGCACTGAAAATACAAGAAGCTTCTCTCTATGTTTGCAGTCTGCTTTCTGTTGTGTTTGCTACAAAATCATTGCTGCTATAATTTGGGAGGCTTCCAGGGCCAGGCCGTAACTGTCTGCTTTCTGCAAACCCTGCCATTGTTCCAAAGAAGTAGAGGTCATTGCATCCAATCTCTAACATGCATTCTGGTATCTTTCCTAAAAGGAGAACATTTTGCAGCCAAAGCACTTTGGTATTTTTCTTTGTGTTCGTAAAGAAGGCTAGTAAAGCCTTTTACTGAAGGCTCCGCTCACATTGCCTGTGGCCAGCAGTGTGAGGCTGTGCAGCTCTCCAAGTCTCAGCACTGGCGTGGATGTTGGAGGATGTACTAATGCTCTGCAGCTGGCCTCAGATGTGCTAGAGATGCTTTCAGAACAGAGTACTGGGATGTGAAGGCAGCTTAAAATCAATTGTGCCCTAAAATGAAAAAGGGATGATGATCAAGCAAGGAAAAGCATAAAACGGAGGCTGCGGTTTACACAAAACAGAGCTGACTTTCACTCCTCTAAGGCCTTCCAGGAAGCTGGATCTGCCCTGTTTGACAAAACAGATGAATCAAAAGTGGCCCTCTTTATCACCAGCATCATTTCCCTCCCCTGAAACTTCTTTCCCAAAGAAAGAATGTTCTAGTGGATGGATCTTTGATCTGATCCAACCATAGCCATCACTGAAGTATTTTCTGAATGCAGATATGAGAATACAAGAGTTTCTACAGCAGTATGACTGAGTTCATAGCCTTGCCCATCTACTCCAGTAACTATCTCTGGAAAGAGTCTCCTATGCAAAGTTTAGCCAACTGTGAAGGACTAGAATGTGTAGTGATGCTATCCTGCATGAAACAGTCCTCACTTTTGATGACCTGAAGCAGTCCAGTGTTGTTTCTTAATATTTAATAGGTGCTTTTCTCTTACCATTTTGTTGGTAATGATGGGTGTAATGGTTTAGTTATGTATACGTTTTGAAAAAGTCCACTATCATGTCAAAAATCATGTTGATCCCGCTTCTCCACTGAATAAGGATTTCCAACTTAATTTCTGATGTAGGTGATTTTATTTCACATTATTCTCTATCTCCGTCTTTCAATGAGTCCTGGTATATATAATTTCTTTTTGCACAGAAATAATTGTGTAGAAATCTTCAATAAAACTTTTTTTCTCTGTATCACTACAAATTCTACTGTACTCTTTTCACAAGGAGAAATCAGAAGTCCATATATTCACGTTATTATATAAGGCTTATTTCAGCTGTTTTTTGTGTTTATTATCCAATAGTTCTTAAAATTTCCTGGTTTTAAACAATGAAAGTAAAATCAAAATGTTCATACAACCATCTTTAGTAAATCATGGCTCCCAGCTCTCTGGGGCAGTATCTGGTTAGAATCAGTCATTGTACATTGGCTTGGTTTCCTATGTGTGCTAATTTGCACTAATCAGCACTGAATGTCATTCGCCACTTTATTACATAATCAGTCAATATTTCGACATCCTTCTGCACATTTTTATACTAATTTTTTACTTTTATCATCCTGAATAATTTAAAGTTATCAGCAAATTTTACTCTCACAAGTTGCCTTGTCTTTCAGATAATTAATGAGTATACTGAACAACACATACTAGGAGAAAGAGGGACCTAATTTGACTGCCTTCTATTGGGAAAAACATTGCTTATTTTATGGTTTGTTTCCAAATTTTTTATCTGCTGGGACTGATATAATTAGGAGATTTTTCTGTTTGTTTTGGTTTTATGTTCTCTTTTGTTTGGGTTTTTATTATCTTTTCTAGGATACCCTGAAATTTAAATGCGTGATGCTAATATTCATTTATATTATTTTTTTAGGCAAGATCTTCTAAAAGAGCTTTGTTGACTTATCCCTCTTTAAACATAATTTTTATTGTGATTTTTATAATACCTTATATTCTGGGATAATACTGTTTTGTCTATGCAGTATCCTGCTGTTACAGCAACATTTCAATACATCTGAACCTTCAATTCTCAAGACAAAATGTTGGACAATAATAGCTGATAATTATGTGACACTCAAGGCTTCAATCCAATGTGTCTCAACTGGTTTAAAATACATGTATTTAATCATCCAGTTTCAAGACTGCTCTTTTCTAAAATAATACAGCAATCCTCTTAAGTATAGGTATTTCTTTCAAAATTTTCTCATCAAATTTGAAGGATGATAAAGGTCATTTAAAGTAGATATCCACTAGAACAACTACTGAATACAAGATTGTTTAAAGCTATGATTTGCTTACTGACAAAACAATTCCTGAACAGCATAAATAGGTGTCATTAGTCGTTCACAGAGGAGAATACAAGTACTAATTTCTCTATACTTGTACCTGTTGTCCATAACCTGAAGTGGTGGAGTAGGTTCAATGCTTGCAGTGAAGACTGTATTTGAGTAGACAGAGTCAGTGTGCTTCTCTTCAAAGTGAATGGTAATCTGTGCCTGATAAAGTCATGGTTTTTTTGTAAGCACTATAGTATTGGGAAAAATTCGAATGAATTTCTAATGAATGGGATAATTCCCATTGAGGAGGGAACAAGCTAAGAGGGAGGGAATATTCTGTTCCCATATAAATAGCAAATAATACAGAAAAGAAGAAAGATACTTTAGAAAAAACAATTAAACATATCTTTGAATTGTAAGAACACTGGAATAGATGGCTGGGAAGGCTGTACAGCCTCCATCATTAAGGAAGTCTCCCAGGAAAATGATTTAAGGATATCTGGGTGTAGCATGTGGAGAGAAGTTTGACTGTATGATTACTTGCATTTCCTATTGACTAATTTTTTTTCTGATTCTAATATAACTTTTATTCAGCCCCCTAGTAAGCTCTACTTTTTATGTTAAAAGTAGAATTATCACTTTAAGATAAACAATTTAAGTAGCCTGTTAGGAGAGGACCATGTGGATATCACTGCTTCTTCTTTTATCTGTAAGACAGCTGTAATCATGTCAGATGTTCTATTTGTTTTGAAGTTCAATTTTTTAGCATTTGTTTAAAACTGCATACACTAAGCTTTTAGAAACTCTTGTTCTGTGCATGTGTTAAGCAAAAACAAGTGTTTTGTCACACAACTGGAAATTCATAGACTCATTTTAGTTTTGCATGTTTTCCAGTATTTGCTCACAGTAATAGACTGTAGATTCCTAAACTGTTTCCACAGAAAAGGCAATACAAAACCTGTTTCAAGTAATTTTGGTGAGAGCTGAGCTGTCACTCAATAAAATATTTACGAAAGTGAAACCCTTACTAGAATGAGAAGTCCAGAAGTCTTTACTTTGCATTTCTCCCTACTAGTTTCCTTCTAATATTCCCTTGTAGAGAGTGGAATTCTGCTCAGATATCTACATTCATTTGCCTAAATGGATCTGTCACCTACCACTTGAGATGTTGCAGCGTTTCTAAAATATCTACACAAGCCTGGCAAAATTTACACATGAGTCATGGGAATTCTGCACCCTTTGGAAGCAGCAGCTGAAAAGCCAGGGAGGATATCTTAAGGCATCTCAAAGGATTAGACATCTGTGGTTAGACATCAATTATCCCATGATAACTGAGACATGCCTTTTCGGGTCTCCATTTTACCACAAGGTTGGCAAACAACAGTCAAACGGTGATTTCAACAGCTGATAGAGGCTCTCGCTGAGTTTTGCTTCTCTTGCTTCACACTATCACTCTGCTTATGCTAACAGTTTTTGCTTTGTTGATAGTGCTTTTGCATTAAAAAAAAAAAACACCAAAACTTGTTTTCTGCTACGTACTCTCTTCTTTCTTGACTTGTTCTTTATTTGAGTCTAGATGCAGTTTAGCGCAGGAGCTCTTAAGTATCCAAATATTCAGAGTAATTTGCAAGGTGCAATCCACTTTCACATGTCTGTGGTGATTTGCTTGTTAATTATAAGCAGACATAAACAAACTCATATTCCCTGTAACTAGCCTATGCACTAAGAGTTTACAGGACTTCTCAATTTGTCAGGGCACAAATAGAAACACTCTCATGCTTCTGGATGAAATAGTTTATGAAATCATCCCTCACAGCTGCTTGTTACCAGCCTTTGCAGCTGAGACGCCATAACTGATCATGTTAATTTCCAGGCCGTTTTTGTGCAAAGTGAAATAGATTAGTTTAATCTAACACTGTAGCTTTTTAAAATAGATTTACTTCTTTGCATTGAAATGGAGGAGGTTTTTCCAGTGAAGCAGCTGTGACTCAAATTGTTATTGTTACATGGAAAGGGGTAAAACTAAGAAAAGTGGAGACATTTGGGTAAACAGTACATTTCAAACTGAGATTTAGTCAAAAAGTAATGAAAGTTTTGTTTTAGAAAAAAAAACCCTCTGATTTCTTATATTGTTTGCCACACACTCTGTATTGTGTAAAACACATTTTCTATTTGATTAAGTAAATTGCTCATTTTATTAAGGCAAAATTAACTATGATTTTTTTTTCTGAATCTCTCCTAGACCCAGAATTTCCTTTACAACACTGACATTTGGAAAGTCACAGAATAATTACATCAGAATGTTTTTTCAGAGCTGTAAAAAATTGACAGTAGGTGGCCTGAACAACTAGCCATCAATTGCCTTGAAAACATGTAGCAGAACAAATAAATCCTCTGGGAAGAAGCCTATCACTATGGTTCCACATTTCTCTTATTTTTCCTGTCCCTCTGGCTGGCTTGAATCATGTTTCCTAAGCTGAGGCGATATATTCTATTGCTAAACTTCCCCTCTATGATCAAGGAGGTAAATGGAACTGATTTCCCTGCTTGTTTTCTTCCTGGCCTATTTCACAGACTTTCCTTTGGAAACCAAAATTCAAATATTTTCTGTGGAGGAGGCATTAAGTGCTGTATGTATTCTTCATCTTCTTAAATACTCTCAGTACCTGCATGCATTTGTATTCAGAAACATGAACACACACACCATGGCAGCAGAGGCAGCACCACTGGACACTTTCTGGATCTATGTAACAACTAACATAATTTGTATTGTGAAGTACTGTGGACTCCAGTGCGAACATCTCTCACGCACCACAGATATTCCTCTGTCTCTTTTTCACAAAAAAACGCCCCCAACACGATTTAAATAATCCAGTCCTTACTAGTTACCAGCTCCCAGATGAAAAAGTCAAGTAGCTGATACTGAAGGTAGAAAGGGCAGAAGGTATGACAAGTGCAGAAAATACTTGGATGTGCTTGCAGCTACAGCCGGGTGCTTCATGAGCACGATTAATTAGGCTGGAAGGGCTGCTGGATTGCTCTCTGAGGGACACCAGCAGTTACAAGAATGCATTATATCCAGTTGCTTGAAGCCTAGCAGGCTCTGTCCTGCTCTCAGATATATGTGTTTTGCCATCTGGACTAAGACAATGCAACATACCTGGGCATCAAACCATCAGCCTGTAGGAGACACCACATGCTTCACAATTTATGGCACGTCCTGTCGCCAAATGAATCAGCAACTGCAAACACACCCAATTCTCTCACATATCTTTGCTTTCTCAGAATACTGAAATATGACAGAAATATAATAAGGAATTCCTAGAGCTCTGGGAGAGATACTACACCTGGTGAACTAGTTTTTTCAGAGCCCACTGTGTGAATAAAGTTAAAGTGACAACATAATTTTGTAGATGCAAAGTTATGGGGTTTAGTCTATATATTAGTGGTCTGAGAGTATTTCTGAGAAGCTGAGAATTTTACAAGACTGCTGGGTCCAGAAGTCTGTGATCTACATAATTATAAGTTGTGTGTATATGCAGAGGATCTTGACCATTTCTTTCTCTGAATTTTTTTTTCTCAATTTCATTTTTATACGAACGAAAGAAATTATGTTCACTAGAACTACCTAACAAGGAAATAATAGCAGTAAAAGTGAGTGGTTAAGGTGTCCTAAATACTGATTTAATCATTATATGGATCAGCTAAGTGAAAAGGGGTTATTGGAGATCCCTTAGCTTTCCCTTTCCCTTTTTTATTTTTCTAAAGCCTTGGAATAGAAAATTAAGATGTTAGATGGAGACTAAACCTAATAAAATGCTAGAGTTTGCTTTTTTGCTTTTTTTTTTTTTTTTTTTTAAATGAAACTACTTTGAGCATTTCTGGGGTTTACCTCCTCATAATCCTTGGAAGATAAATTACAAAGTCAACACTAATATATTAAAGTATATGGGATATGAATACATTCCTTTGAAGTTTACTTCAGTGACCTCAAGACTGGGCAAGCAAAAGGTTTTCCTGCAAGCAGCTATTTTTCTCCTCTAATCTAGTTTTTTGACTTCTAGGTTTCATCCACTTGGTGCTAGCCCAAGAATAAAGAAAAGCTGTCTCTAAAATCAAGGATCCACTTTTGATACACCTTTGAATAAAAGCACCCAAACCATTGTATTCTGTTTCTCAGGCTTGTAAAAAATTCTGTGATGGAGCTTTGATCTTGAAATTTTACTTTCCCAATTTGTCTGTCTTCTTTCATTCTAAAATCAAATGCAGTTATCAGACAAGTCCAAGGGTTCTTTTCATCTTGGAGATAGAAAAGAGCTCAATCTGCATCTAAAAGCATGCTCAAGCCATACAGTTTGTTCCCATTATAGAGACAGATACTGAATTATGCAACAAGTTCCCAGTGAGCAATTACATTTTAATCACGGTAAAGATTTTTTTCTGCAAAGACACTTCTGTAGATGATTTATTTCAAAAGATAGGAATTGTGCCCATATAGCTTAACTGGGAAAGTGTTCAATTTCCTCAGACAAATTTCCTGGCAGGAAGATTGTTTGAGGAGACCAGTAACTAATATTTAAACCACCTTTTTTTTTTTTTTTTTTTTTAAATTTCCCCCCCCCTTTTTTTTTTTTTTTACAGTAAATCTTTAACACAACATGACCTATAGCAGATAAGTCTTAGTCTGCAGTTCCATTTGGTCACTCATAGCTTGTTTTCTTGGATTAAAAACTCCATGAATTATTTTTACTTTTCATAAATGGATTGTGGTGTTTACAGTACTTGCCTTCTGTGCTGCTAAATTAAATAACCATATAGTGCTTCAAAGAACGGCTGAAAATAGAATATATTATAGAGGAATGTTCCAGTGCATTTTATCAAAATTAATGTCTTACTCCAGGTAAGTAAATGTGATCTTGTTTAGAATTAGTGATTTGCTTATCATCATGCATAAAATATAAAAAAATTATATAAAAATTATAAAAGTAAAGATTTAAATTCAAAAGACATTAAAGATGCTTATAAACTACATCCACCTATTTAGGATCTGACTTCAGATAAGGTTCAAGCTGTACTGCCGCGGTACTACCAGAAACATTTGGTACATTCAACCAAAGGAATAAAAACATAAAAGAAATGAGTGCATCAAAAAAGAAATGAGAACCCTTCTTTTGTTGGTCTTTCTACCAAGACTTGAACATACTTTAATAACTGGTATTTGTGTTTCACTCATAAACAGAAACACCCACATCCAGTTGCTTGCACAGTCACTGAAATTCAAAAGATATTTTTGGTTTTGATTGGAAAAAAATATCAGACTATGGTAAGAAGCATGCCAAATGAACCAGTCGTTTGCACAGAACATGCTTTCCTAGCAAGTATAAGCAAGCTCACCTGTGATTGTTTAATCTGGCTCTGGCATGTTCACCAGCAGAAAGGAGCAAGCTGTGAAAGAGCAAATACCAGCCCGTTAGGGATTTACAGAACACACCCAAAAATTTCAGCTACACTCAGGAAACCACTGACTGGTGAATGTTGCTCCTGGACTTCAGAATTCTGCCAAGTTGCTGCAGCATTTGCCACCCTAAGAGTCCAGAGAGATTTCCATTAGGCATTTTTTAACTAGCACAGGCTGCATAACTAGTTCTCTGAATCCTTGTGCTTGGCTATTTAAACAAACAAACAAACAAATAGATAGATAGACAGGTGCTTTACATGGATCAATGCTATGCATTGCATAACTATGCAGTTTCCATCACAGGAGGAGGATTCAGGACTTACATTTTACAACCGGTAACCAATTTTATTGAATTCTATAAAATGTAAATGGATGAAGAAATTTTATAACCTGGACTGCAGCATTCCTTCTGATCTTCACTAAACGCTGAATATTTGTAGTGTTTTTGTACAAGGAAAAAAAGTAAAATAAAAGCTTTGATAGTTGCAATGTCTAGTTGTAAACAAAACACACACCAGGACATTGGGGAAATCACTAAACCACTTAGCACAGCTTGTTCCAATTCTTTTGTATCCTGGAAGAGACAGTTTGAAAGTGCAACATAATAGATATTATTGTAGCATTTCTTTCCAGAATAATTAGTCTCAGTATATAATATTCAGTAATAACCTGAATGTAATTATTTATAGGTGTATAGTAACTTCAGGACAAGATACTTTTAGCACTACATGTTGACTTTGGTCCTTTCAAATACGATTGTCTAGCTGTTAGCTGAAGTATTTACAGTTTCTCAATCTTTAAAAACCTTCAATATCTTAAAGAAATACCTAGGAGTAAAGATAATTCTTTCATTAATCTATATTATTAACCCACAATTGTAATGTGTGAATAAAATTAAATAGTTTTCATCAAACCCCTGTTGCAGACGCAGTAGTCCAAGAATCTTTTTTTCTTTTTCTTTTTTTTTCTTTTTCAAATAAACAGCCTGATGTATAAAGCAAGTGTAATTTAACAACTCAGAAATGAGAAGGCAGCCTACATAGAGACCACACATCTATTTATGTCACTTCTTGACTATTTAACGACAATGTTATGATTTTTGTGCCACATTCTCTATTTTTAAATGCTTGAGGTTGTCAATATGAAGCTGCAATAAAGCTGTGATGAAAGATTTTCCTGATAAGACCCATAACATTTGGTGTACCAAATAAAAATAAGCAAAGCAAACAAACAAACATTAGTATCTAGAAGTGTAAACAAAGAGAGGGAATTGAAGCTAATGCACTCAGATGTGTTAGCAGGGTTTTTTATGAAGAGGAATGTGGAAATTCTAAACAGTATTTTTTCTCCTGCTTGCAGAAAGTACTCTAACACTTATTTTGCCACTCATTTTTTAAGTCCACCTGAAAATCTGTCGTGTGTGGATCCTTTCTTTTCTCTTCTACAGTCAACTTCTCTATCTTCTTTTTTAGAGCCTCCATTTTTGACCCTTAAGCTCACACTACCATGACAATTTTCCTTCCTAGTCCTCGACAGAAAAGCTATTCCTTCACTTAATACAAATTTATGAACATACCTACTGTACTCAGTCAGTGTCAGCTCAAAACTTTGAAGAGAGAAAGTGGTATCTAAAGGCTTAGTGCACCATTCAATAGAGTCAGACTCCATTCAAATAATGCACACACTGTATTTATAGAATAATTCAAAGGTGCTTGGATCCCTGAAATAACAGAAGCATGTTTCATTTTCCACCATCCTAATTAGGATATATTATATTATTATAGGTGGACTATTTTATTTCACTGAAATGGGAGGAAACCTCAAGCGTGAAGCCAACACAAGGCTTGGTATTAGCATAAGCTCTGATAGAGGGCTGTATTGCTAATGGCACAAGTAAACCAGCTTCTCATTATGCTTTCATAATATGAGACTTTTAAAAGGTAAAGCGTAAAACACTACCTGCTTTATGATTAATGGAAATTTTCCTGTTGAATATATAGGGTAGGATTTCATCCCAAATGTTGTGTTGTGGGAAATTAACCAATTCATTTATGGAATACATTTTTATTACAACTGTGCTTCAGATTGGAGCTGTAATCAGAAGGACAACCCAGAAGGACAACCCTACCATGAACAATAACACTGTTATTTAATTATATTAACAGTATGAGCATGATACCTAAGAAGCTACAAATTTTGATCAGCCTCCTTAGTTTTGCATTGTTTTTTCATAGATGCTGTCATGTAGCCTATGGAAATGGATATTTAAATAGGTTTTGTTCTCAAATTAAAAGGCAAATAGTTATTATTTTCACCTTAGATTATTCATTCTTTTTGTCCTATCAGCTTGTGAAACCATGGTCACCTATGAGAAAACTTGCCCTTGCCATGGATTTCCTGTTGCCCCAAGTCCTGTTTTATTCATGACACTCCTGGCTAGTAAGCTCTTTAAAATTTTATTCAAAAGCACACCACAAAGACGACTAGGAAGTCTCTTTGTCTCTTCCACTAGTTTCATTGTGATCTCACAATGCTATTTGTATAGCATCTCTACTTTGATAGGAACTTTTCTGAATACGTACCTTTACTAAGCATTTTTCCGTTTCATTACATAGCATGCCTTCACATGCAAATATTAGTTAGAATGAAGTTATTATGTCACTAGAAACAGCAGCTTTGATTAACACTTTACACTCAGGAGAATAACTTCATGGATTTAATTTAAGTCACAACCCCTCCCTGCAAACCGTCAAAACTCCAAGGTACAAAATGTCATAGGGAGATGTAAAACTGGTGTGGGAATAACTTGTAATAAGATAAAGAGTAGCCATTAAAATTAATTTACTTACAAAATTCCATTGTGATTTTCCCTTTTTATGTTAAAATTGAGTGCATTTACTTTGTGGTCACCACCTTAGAATGAAACAGAACATAGCATAAATTTCTCAGCCTCTGTCAAGAGCTTGGATTAAGCTCTTTGCTCAAGGAAAAAATGTAAGTACAAATTCAAAAACCATATACAGAAAGATAAAGAAAATAAACATAGTCATGAAAAGCTGGGCTTGTTTCTTTTTTTTTTTTAATTGAAATCAATTTTCCCAGTTCATTTCCCAGCTCATTTTCCAATTGTTCCATACCCTGAAAATAATAGAAAGAAACCTGACAATTAATGGATTCACCTCCCTTAGAATTCAAAAGCATCAATTTCTCATTACTAGAAAGCTTTAAAAAAACCACAGGCTTTTAAAAACCTTCATCAGAGGACTTTTGCTGGGCTAGCATTTTGGCGCTCTGATGACAGAATTATTTTCCAACACTTTGGGTACTGCTTGAAGGATTTTGAGATGGTTTATTTCTTGTACATTTTCCCTTTTTAATATTGCTGAGTTTGTGAGCCATTTGGATTTCAGAGCCACTCTAACTTCCAAAATCTGTTTCTGGGCCTTCATTTTGAGATTAGCAAGGCGTTTACAGATTGCTAGTGATGCAACTATGTATCACAAATAATACTGAGGTGTTGAATCATTGATTTTACAGTAACATATGTTTTCTGATACTCTTGTGATTTTCTCTCATTTAAAAAGATAATTTACTCAGAGCACCCAGAAATGGTTGTATTTTCTAGCAGAATAAGGAGGAGGAATGTCATGTTTCCCATTCTTGCTCAAAATTTCTTTTACCTACGACTGGCAAAGGAAAATGCAAAGTACCAGGCACAAAGGCCAGGACCTGGTGCTGTCCGCCTGTAAATAATTTGTCTTAATCATTAGATGACAGAATCAGGCTCCTTATTTATGGTTGCCCACCCCTCCCAGACTGAAATGATGCCTGTGTGGAATAAGAAAAGGCAAGCATTTGGGCTCTACACATGCAGTTTAATGTGCTCTCAGTGACCATGAATACAAATTCTCCCAGGCTGAGACAAGGTTGGGCAAAACACAATTTTTTGTTTCCAGAGTGCTCACCTGAACCAATTTGTCTAGGGACACTTCTAACAACTGATTTTAGTAGTGATGCTTGAAAAATAAGTAGTCTGAGTTGCCTTCTGCAGCTCTGAACTTATTTAGACAAAGTAAATTTTTCCGAGCTGGTTGAACTTCAGCTGGGTCTGGTTCATGCTTCACACATACTGACAGCAGCAGAGTGTATATTCTTTACTGAGAGGCAAGAAGCATTATCTCAGGGGCAGGATAAACCCAACTGTGAGTTCTGAGCTTGGCCGTGGATCTTGCAGCTCCAATTGCAGAGAAAGAGAGGCTTGTGTCCATCCTAACCAAGACAAATGTGTCTGAAGTCTGCCTGCACTACACTTGGGCAGAATATGAGACTCATAATGTCACCTTTAGAGGTTTGGGATTGAATTCTTTCCTTTGTGGGAGTTAATATATGATATCCATGGCTTCACTTAAACTTTTAAAAATATGGGATTTGGGAAAGGATAAATGGAATTCATGTCAAATAGTGTGAATAATTTCACTCAGAAATCATGAGAGATGAACTTTAAAATGGGAAGAAAGGTACTGAAAGAGTTCAAATTTATCTGCAATGTGAAAATCCAGGTATGTGCAACTGACATTATGCAGAATCACATGGAGAATTATTGTTATATGAAAACTGTCAAGATATAAAGTGATGTGCTATAACCTCACAGAATAGTCTGCTTTCGGTCCAGGACCATTTTAATTAGCATTTTTGGGGAGTGAAGCACAGAGGAGAGTAACCTAATTCAAAGAGGAAAAAATTGGAGAGGAAACTGCAAATACTTTTGAAGTAAATGCTTTTAATGAAAGAACTTTAGAAAATTATTGTCTTGGTGAGCTGTAGGAATTGCTAATGTGGTTGTACCTAGATTCAATTACCAAATTTATGACATCCACTCTTCTCTTAAAGGAAAATTAAAACCGGGAAAACTTCTTTGCAGAGGAAGTCAGGAAGGAAGGAATGATTATAGATAATTTGATTTTTTTTCCTTCCTTCACTCATATTTAATAAACACTTGCTGCAACTGTGATCAAGCTTTCATTTTTTGAATAACACCTCATAATGAAGTATTATGTAGACAATGGATAATGCAAGAGCAAAATCATGTGCTGAGAAAACACATGTAATGCCCATGTTTTCTAAAGAAAGCACTTATTTTAAACAGTTGTTACATTTAAATAAAAACATGGATGCATATGTAACAATATCATAGATATTAAATAAAAGACAGATCGTAATTAGTTTTCACCTTTCTTACACTAAAAAGCTGTAGCGAATTTTGAGGTACTACAAATATACTGACACCTGTGAAACTAATCTCGCTGAGTTGTATCATAAGTAGCAAGGACTCATATTTTATTAGAACAGCTTGCTTAATTTACAGAAATTCCACATAACCTTTTTCAAAACAGAAATAAGAGTCAAGCTTGTACACTTAGCAATTTACTAGAGAATATATCTGAAAACATAACCCTTTTCATAAAGCTGCAGCAAAACCTTTGTATTACAAAGTTGGTGAATACAAGTTCTTAACTATGGTATTGCACACATTCTTTATATGTACTGCAACACTAAACACCTAATCAATAAAAGCTCATTTAATACTCCCAAACGACAGCAACGACAACAAAATCCCAACAAAAAAGACCAGCCTAATCGGGGAAATCTGCATGTTTTAAACAGCCGGTTGAAGGTCTTGTCCATCAATGTCTGTTTCAGTTCTGAGGGCACCATTGACAAGCAGCTCTGTGCTTCACTAAGAGACACTGGTCTGTGAACTGATTTGGGGGTCACCTGTCATTTTAAAAACACGATCAATACAATCTCGAAACAGTCCTCAGATTCATTTAATAAGTGAGAAAGGAATAGGTCAGTGGTGCCCCAGTGAGTTGCCTGTTATTTTCTGAAAGGTTCTATTTTTTTATCAGTATACATCAAGTTCCCTTTTTGCTTTTAAAGGTAATGGAATTTGCATATTTTCACACTGAGAAAATCCCTGAAGAAGACATATAAGCACATTCTTTAATAAAATATGGGTGAGATTTCCCATATTTTCACATCCCTGAACTTGTTTTTAGTTCTGAAGTGAAAACCAGCCCTTTTCACTGATTGCTTAATGGTTTGTCAGTCTTATACCAGAGAAAATAACATGAAGTGAATAGAAGGAGGCAAGGAGAACTTAAATGGTATTTCTGATTTTATTTTTG
Source organism: Dasyornis broadbenti (assembly GCA_013397935.1). Lineage (NCBI taxonomy): Eukaryota > Metazoa > Chordata > Aves > Passeriformes > Dasyornithidae > Dasyornis > Dasyornis broadbenti. Next base: position 68,581 of record VZRN01003026.1, read on the forward strand.
AAACCACTAAACTCTACAGGTAACAAATGGTGTTTAAAATAAAGAAGAAAATGTCTTGCTTGACCAATTGTCAAAACCATTATTTTCTGTTAAATGTGCCTGATGAAAACAATACTTTCTTTTCAGCTGAAAAAGTTAATTTAATTTAAGCCCTTTGCATGAAAAAATTATTATTGCTGCTTTGTGACAGGAGGAAATAGAAGTGGCACAATAGTGATGAAAAGTGGTTTTCTACCCATGATATCTAACCATTAAATTGATTGCTCCACCTGTTTTTGTCTACATATGGAGATTTTAAAAACTGCAGATATTTTCTTGAAAACACAGAAACTGTTTTGCGAAGTACTGTTAGAAAATAGCAGCAGAAGTTCACCAAGCCTAACTGGGGGCTGTATCTCAGCAGAGACAGCAGCCTTGGAGCTGCAGGTGTGGTCCCAGGAGAGAACAACTGAGATCCCTCACTTCCCACTGGCTCTGGGTGGCTCAGCAGCACGCAGATGTAAGGGAGTAAGGAATGAGTGGAGAAACCAAAAGAAGGTGGAGCCCAAACTGTGGAGCTCCAAAATGCAGTGTGCTCTGGACCACTGGAAGACGCTCAAAACAGACACAATGAGGTCTCTCTCCTTCCTCACCTTGTCCCTTTTGAAGATAAATGAAACAAACACATGTGCATGTCATCTTGGCAGATACCAAAACACCTCACTCACAGCTATCCATTGGCAACAGCCTGTCTTCCACCTGGAATGCAGCTGTCTCCTCTTCAATCCAACGAGATTTCTCCTCAGCAGCTTTTTAGCAAAGTCCAATCCTATACACATCCATCATCGCTCATCTCTTGTGGCATTTGGTCCCAACCATTTGACCAGCCTTGAACTCTTGCTTTCAAGGCGCTTTGCTGGACTGCCTACTGTGTATCAAAGGTGGGAATTTACTGTGACATGTCAGAGTTCTGCTTGTTCTGCAGAGTTAGCAGTTTAATGCTGTGGAAGAAAAATGGCACACACAGTGTGTTTGCCACCACTGCTGGCTTCCCTTGGCCTCTGTCCCTCAGACTGTGGGTCTTCGGTCCCAGATCTGGATCAACCTACGTGACCTCAGCAGTGGCTTCATCCTGATGCTTTCCAAGGACTTTTGCTCAGTCTGCCGTGTGATGCAGTGCCTACCGAGAGGTGAGCCCAGAGCACAACCACTTCAGTTGGTGAAAATGTCCCCTGCACGTGCAGGAGAATGCTGAACCAGTTGCAGAGAGCTACTGGCTTTTTGATTCAGGATGACTTGGACACTTCTTTCTAAGCCACTTCAGACTGTCTGCCACTGTATTGGAAGGATGTAAGATTTCAGGACTGGTACTTTTGTTCTGATTTCCTTAGCTTTTTGTTTGTCTTCTCTGGATTGCAGCAATATGTGCTAGCTCCCTCAGGGTTTCCTACAAATGTGTGTGTCCTGGAAAGGATAACTTGGCATCCTTGCTACTTACTGGATTCTCTTCATATCCTGTACACTTTACTTTTCCATTGATGTTCAAATAAGCCAGAATTTCCCTGCTATGTGACATTACTGAGCATTTGTCCAAAATATGATCAGAGACCTGGTCTTCAATATGGCTGGGAGTGAAGCAGCACCTCTTTCTTCTTCATTGTTCTGTGGAATGGTCTTGAATCTGGGCACACCTTTTGACTGCCTGTGAAACTTCATACCCTTCCAAGCCTTCCAGGTACACTTTGATAATTTTTAACAGCTAGAGTAATTGTTCTTCTTACATTTCCCAGATAATCATCTACAAAGACAACAACAGGAGCCATGGGATGTTTCTCCTGCCCTATGCCTAACGCTTCTCACTTGCAGCCTAGCCTGCTTTTAATGATTTCTAATTAAGTTGCAATTCAAATAAAAGGAAAACAAAGAAAACATTAAATTTCACATTTACTGAACAATATTTTCTTTTGAAAACTTTACTAAGTCACCTATCTAGACATTCTTGCAAGGAATTCCATTAGGAAAGCAGACTATGGTTGCCTTGTAAGAAGCAACTGGTGCTCAGATCCCAAACACCAGGTTTCTGTACTTGGGATAGGAAATAAACAGTCGCCCCATGGGGTAGTTTTGCCTTGCTACACCAATTAGTTCAGAACCACAGACCAAGAAAGATGAGTTAGACTCATGGCCAAGGTCTAATACAGTGTTGAACACAAAGAAAAACCAAAATCAAGGCTTTGGATAGTGGATACATTATATCCATATAAGTTAGCTTGAGACTCCATCTGGCAACCCACACAGCTGGCTAGCTGGTGTCATTTAATTCTGAACCATATTGGAAGCGGCACTTGTGTTGAAAACTCCTGTTAACACACAGTGATACAATGGGTAAGTTTTGTTCCCTTCTTCAAGTTGTTTGTGTAAGTAAAATTCCCATAAATTAGCCTACTATTCAAGTAGGAAAAAATGAAAATCAGGCTATTGGGGTTTTAGAGTTTCTTCTGAATCAGCTGATACTTGTAGTAATTTGGCTTTCACAAGGAGGAAAAAGAATAGAATATGTAGACTGACAGTTCAAGTGAGATTTTTTTTTTGTTCTCACAGCATTGGCAAGAATATATTGCCTCATGCTTGTAGATCCTCAGAAGTTGCGTAGTCCTTTTTTTCTTTTTTTTCTTTGTTTACTAGATAGGCAAAGCTGAAAGCCAAATTATTTTCTGAATAGATGGATTTCTTCTAGGTTCAGCTGGAAACTTTCTTATCTTGTAAAGCCTTTATCAATTTCAAGAGTTGTTCATATTGCTAAAGTAGGAATCTTTTTCAGGTGACAAAAATGGACGTATTCTGTTTGCTATAAGGAAAGAAATGTAATTTATATTCTCACCTTTTTGTACTTGCTACATTCTCCGCTGTGAAAGTACAAGTACTTTAACTGTAGCGGTAGACATTTGCTGTTTCTGTATAAAATAAAAACCTATAGACACACTTTCACCATAGAATTCTTCTGGTGTCAGTTAGTGGTTTCTCCAGATAAAAAGTCAGGACAAAAAAGAGTAAGTGCTCCCTAAAGAGAGGCAATTGTACCAGGAGCAACATAGCAATACCTCAGCCTCAGACATATCTATTTAAATGTACTTGAGCCAGACAGAATTCTAAAGATGCAATAAAGCTGTGCAACAGCCTAAATAGCTGTTAAGGCAAGCACAAGTGAGAGGAAGGAAAAGGTGTGAAAAAAACCTGAATGACAATTGTTAAGGATTTCTCTGCAGCGGTAGTTCTCATGAATCTTACACACAATATTGGCATTCGAAAATATTCTGAAAGACCCACTTGTGTAGTGCACTTGCACCCATCTCTACCTCTTTTTTTTTCCCTCCTTTTTCCAGTATCCAAAATATACTGACAAATTATAGAGTTAGTAATGCTTTCTGATGAACCAATGAGCCTTTCTCAGAGCAGTTGCAAATATATTCATGAGTTCCTTATACACAGAAGTAAACTCTTGCTCAAATCTGAATACTTTATTCATAAATAAAATTATATGAGATGGAGAGTAAATAATTTGGTTTGGTTTATTAAAACTCCAGGTGGCACAGTGTTTTTACCTACAAATACATTTCAGAAGTTAGTCTCACAGTGTGCTGGGTGCTGTACATATGAGAGAGAGATTGCTATTCTAAAAACAGCATGTGTCAATTCAGCGTGGATTTCCTGGTGCGAAGCATGGGGATTCTTATTACTGTTATGGAAACTTGGGATCTCTTCAGCCAGCCAGAGTCCTAGCTAGGGTCATCCTTGCTTTGTCTGCTTCTGGATTACACCAAGATCATATCTGAGTTAAGCGCAATGGTGCCTCACATCCCATTTAGCTTTTTATCAGGCAGCTGCACCCAAGCTGCTGTCAGGAGTAGGCAACTCGAGCTTTCCTTGCTCTTAGTTATTCCTGAGGGATATCCAGTCTCATGGGCCAAAACTCCACCACAGAGCTGACACAGCCATGTAGGGGCTGGTAGAGCAGGTGTTCCGTGGGGGAGCCTGAGAGCCCTTTGGCCTCAAGAGCTAAAAGCGATATTCAGTTGGAGAAACTGTTGGAGTGTTGTTTCTTTCTGCTGGCTAAATAGCGTATCACATGGAGCATCTGAATAACTTCCTTGGCACAATAATATTTCCTAATAACAGTGTTTTAGCTGGCATAATATAAACATAAATGCAAGAAAGGCTGTAGGGGGAATATCTATTATTATGCCAGATGCTATACTTGAAAAAAAGCTCAGCAAGAGCTGCCCTGAATGAGTGGGTTTTATTTATTTCACAGAATCCTAGTAAATCTGGACATGCACACATCACCTGTCCATTATATTCATTTCAAGTTTTTATGTAAGTAGGAAATGCAAATGAAAAACTGATGCAAAAAGGGAAAATGCCCTAAACTTTTACTTACAAAAGAAGAAATTTTTTGGTTTGAAAATCCTACTGAAACATCCTCCTTCCCAAAGTAAACAAAGCAGAGAGTACCTGTCTTCAAATAAATTAAATATGAGTAATATGAAATTTAAATGCTTCTTTTGTTTTTTGTTTAGAGAAATGTCAAAGGGTCTGAAAACCAAAAGGAATACTGAAAATGGAAAATGAATAGTAGTCACCAAGTAAAATATCTTTTTCAGGACCTTTTAGAAGTATTTTCCACACTCTTTTAATACGGTGCTCACTTTAACTCTGCATTTGACCCGTTTAGTCTTTTTTAACCGTGTTGTGCTTTGCGTCTTCTTTGTGACATCCAGCACTATGCGAACATTTCCCAGCTTCCCAAGGCAATTTCCACTTTAAACATATTTCATGAACATTAATGTTATTTCACAAAACTACTTTAATGTTTTGTCTTTGATTTTCAAGGCAACGGGCTTTTTGTTTGTTTGTTTGTTTTGCAACTTTTTCTTCACTTCTTTTAAGCTCTAATTAAGCATCATCCTTGCTTTTTTTTTTCTTTTTCTTTTTTAATTGGAGAATTAATAGATTGGCAAAAGGATCACAAGTACTCATTTTGTACATTTTCTTAAAAGCTTACTCCTTTGTGGTGCTGACTTACTAATTACCCTGGGATTGTTCTCTGCTTTTTTGGAACCTCATTTGCAGGGTACCAAGAAACAAGCAATCTCAGCACAAGTAAAATGAGTTATCAGACCATTGAAAATTCTTTCATTTGGGCTTCATCTGTTATGTGTTGAATATTTCGGTGATCTGCTGAGTAACTTCCACCTCATTCAAAAGAAACTGAAGATGCTGCACATTTTGCTGGACTGATAATTTCTTTGTGAGCCTCTGCCACCCTCACTGAACAGCATTAATTGCATTCTGGCTGGGGGTTTGAACTTACGTTTGGCAAGTATTTTCAACTAACAAGACATTTCTAGGCTGCCTGTAACTTGCCAAATATATCTATTTAGAAAAGAAGAGCTACGTTCCTAAGTCTAACAGCCTAAGATGACTCATATACTTCCTGAATACAAATAAATGGTTTGGATAGGAGAGGATGGGCTTCAGCATTCACTGTCAGTCAGACAATGAAACAAAGCAGATGTTGAACGACACTTTACATTTAGCCTGGCAGTTTGGGGTAACTATCTTGCTATTAGCAAAATAAAATATAAATTCTTAAATGGAATTGAAAATAAAAGGAAATGAACCAGAGTATCCTTGTGTTCATACATATGCATTTATTCCTGGGTTTCTGTAGATTATATAAAATTAGTCTTGCTGTACATACGAACCAGGGAGCTCATTTCCCTTTCCTTTTGTCCAGCCTTGTTATTTTGAAAAACAATGGTGTTATACATTATTAAATATATTTCAGACACAAGTGTTTGAATGTATAGTCAAAATACTGCAATACGGTGAGACTGCTTCTGGAAATATATATTCAGGTAAATTCTCCCAGCTAATAGTGTATAAATGATTGTGACTTTCATATCTGGCATTAATGTACCTGAAAAAGTTATAGTTTAGGTTGAGTCAGCTTCTGGTAAAAGACATTTGCGGTACAAAAATAAAACATAAATCCATGATATATCAATTTTGGGTTTTTTTCCCCCCATTTAGTAGCAATACAAAAATTCCATGATTTTATTTGCAGTTTTTTAATTTTTAGTGATAAGACAAATAGGGATACAAATTCTAATACTAATGAAAGTAAAGTAGGAATAAGTAATATGATGACATGTGGAAAGAAAACTCCTAACAACCACATAGACACAGTCACGGCTCATGAATATATACCTTAGGGATGGGGACATAAAAGTCTGTCCTCTTTTTGTGAAGACAAATCAGAAGAAAATCCAAACCAAGCAGTAACTAGTGCATTCATACCACTGCACTGTAGGGATTTCACTTAGGATTGCAGTCACATTAGGTTGTTGGATAGGCAGTGAAGAAAGAAAAGGCACTGTTGCCTAAAACATTCTTTTATGACATCCTAATTAGCCCTGTTGAGGTCTTTGCTAGCTCTGATTAACCATAAATTAAACCAAGGGTGACTACATTGCTGCCTTAAGGATTTATGTTATGTGCCACAAATAGGTGAAATGAATCAGATCAAAGCAGTCAAGTACATGGAACAGGTAGTGTGTTTTGAGATGTCTGAGAATATGACATATAAAGAGCACTTACACATCACTTTTGGAAATCTCAAAAGCAGACAGGGAAGCAGTTCAGTCCATGGGGGTCATACAAGGTTTTGGCAAGTGCTAGAGACTAAGACAGAGGCCAGGGGAGTAAGATGAAAGCATCACAAGAGCGATTTTATCCAGTGAGCACCGCAGTGCCAGAGCAAGTGTTAGAATGGTGGAATTGATGTTAAAAAGTGAGGAAGAAAAGCAAATATCAAAATACTGCAGAACCTGGCTGAGCATCCAAGGAAATCTTTAGTATGATTACTTCACTAAATTTTGAAGTGAGCAGAAGTTAAAAATTTGGAGAGGACACACAGTGCACATTGAGAGAAGACCAGAAGCAATACAGAAACACAAAGACCTCCTTCATAATTTCAGTCAGGAAGAAGGTGAAGGGAAACTTCAGAGGAGATGCCAGAAGTGACTGGCAAGGGACTGGCCTGCTCTAACCTTTTAGCCATGTCTTCAGTGGTCAGGAAATGTAAATAGCAAAGACAGCTCTCAGTCTCACACTAAGGAAATAATACCTAGAATTCAGCTTCCTACACAAATGGTATATTTATAGAAATCCTGGTTTTATCAGTGCAATTTCAATACTACATTGTGTAAATCAATTAGTCAAAAAGCATTACTTGCAATGTAACATACCTACTTCAACATCATATATTTGTTTTGAATTAACAGCTCCTGGATACAATGTTTAATTAAGAATACTCTGAGTGGATTTGCCTTCAGATTGTGAAGATTTAACTCCCTCTGTTGACTTTGGGCATGATTTCTTGGTTCATTTTCCTGGTATTGATTGGATTGGTATTTGTTTTTTGTGCTTTCAGAAATTTGTTGTTTGCATTAAAGCAGGCAATATTTTCCCACTCCTTGCCTCACCCACACTCCCCCACCTTTACTCCCAGCAAAAGACTGATTAAGGAAACACTCTTTATACGGAATGTTGGTCTAAATCTTCTGCCTTTAGAGAATTATCCTCAGGAAAGCAAGTAGCATACATAAAAGTGTTCTACCATCAAATACATGAATCACCACTAAACCTGTTAAACATTTTTTTTTTAAGTTCTGAGTCCACTCATTCCCTCTGCCAACCTCTATTTCAACTAGGAAACACTAATCTTTGGAAGTGTTGATATTCCACTAGTTGTATTGATTTAGCTGAATCCAAGACATATGCACTGTCAATAGCTGGAGTCTTGCACCTAAGACAGATTCTTTTGACCTTTGCTGGAAGCTTCAGAACATCAGATATTTTAGCACTGTGCCCAAAAAGCTGGTCTCTACTTCCCATTGACACGGTCCTTTACTGCCAAGGGCTGTACACGAGGGTCTTCATGGGTGTCTTGTTGGACTCTCGAGAATAAGGGATCAAGGCTGAGCCCCTGGGAGCCCCTGGGCTATGGACAGAGATCCCAGGAGAGGCTTGGTGTCCTCAGAGACTCAGTATCTACTTTCACTGCCATGAACATCCTCACTCTTCACAGCAGCTTCCCAGCCTAGTCAAACACCTCTCAAAATTGTGTACAATTCCTTTCAACCACCCTTCCCCACTGGCCACTCGCTTGAACTCTACACCTGGTCTCCTGCCACAGATTTGTACTTTGCTCCCCAGAAGAGCAGAAAAAAGCTTATTTGGCCTTCATGTTGGGGAAACCAAAACTCAGTTGTTTCTTGTGGTGCTGAAAAAGGCTTTTTACTGACTTTAAAACTAAAAGTGATTGATCTGAATCTTGAGTAATCACTTCAAGGCTTAGTTTAAAACAAACAGTTTTCAGGAGACTGGACACAAGAGTAAAGGATGAAAGGTTTTTTAAAAAAAAAGTTCATCTTGATTGAACAAAACATCTATAATTTATAAAACACTTGGCTAGACTGGTTAAAGCCCTTTCTTGGCTGTTTCAGGTGCCATTTGACTATTAAATGATAAATACAACTGTCACATTTTCCAAAAGTTCATTTGTTATTTAAACGTATGTAAGCAGTCTTCCCTGGAAGCTTAGGGAAAAACTCATCATACTGTGAACAATTTCTTGGAGCAAAACCACTATGTCTCTGAAGGAAAATCTCAGCTTCCAAAATGTATCTATGGTCTCACTTTTACAATATCCTATATTAATGATCCTAGATCAAATAAATAATTTTATACAATCTCACCAAACAGTTCCTTGAAAGGTTCTGCTAGTGTGGAAAGGATATCCTGGGACATAAATCCAAAGAAATCAATAGATAAATGACAAATAATTTCAAAGGGGCAAACACTTCCTCTTAGAAGTCAGTCAAAAATCTATCTTTGGAAGGTTTTATTCCTTATTTTATGGGAGGAAGTATCGATTCCTTAGACAGTGCTAACCCACAGAGTTCTCTGTTATCTCAAAATTGTTCTATGATTTTGAGACATAAAAAAAAGCTGAAAATTCTAGTAGAGTAGGAGAACTAGCAATAAAATGATGATGGATCAAGCCTCAGAAAAATAAAGCCTGATTCAGCTAAATTGAGTTAACAATAGCTGTGCACTTTTCTAGAGAATCTTTTCTGTGTAATTGGGAGCAGGAGTCAAACCTCAGTTGTGCAGCATCCTCACTGCTGGCAACACCTGAGATGATCCACCCGGCACCTTTCTGCCACATCTACCTTCAAGGAGATTAATCTGATTTTAAAATGGAGCACCATATCCATTGTTCTGTTATTCCCACCTTTTCCCTAGTGAGGATGCTTTACCATGGTACTAAGCTATCTGGATATCCAGACAACTCATTGCCAATAAACCAGTGTCCTTGCACTTTAAAGGTTTACTTTGTCAAGTAGCGTTCTTTAGTTTTGAGGTATTTAGAGAAAGCTAACAAGTTCATCCGTTATTGTTTTCAGTCTTTCCCCATTGACCATTATCTGCAAACTCTTCACTTTTTTCTTCTTCCTTACTAGATGTTGTTTCAAAACAGTTTATTCCCTGCAAGCTTAAAATTACATAGGTGATTATAGAACAACTCCGGAGACTGGGAACTTCTGGAGGTATAATGCTTATTTTATACTGCATTCCTGGTGCATGTCTATAACATCACATTTATAGAATCATAGAATCAAGTGGTTTGACTTGAAAGAAATGTTTAAAGATCAATTAATTCAATCCTCTCCTGTCATGGAGAGGGACATCTTTCAGTAGATAAGGTTGCTTTAAGCCTCATCCACCATGGCCTTGAATACTTCCAGAGGTGGGGCACCCACAACTTCTCTGGGCAACATGTTCCAGTCACTTACCACCTTTATCCTAAAAATGTCATCCTTATGTGCAATTTAAATCCACCTTCTTTCACCTTAAAACCATATCCTCTTGTCCTATCACTACACACCCTTACAAAAAGTCCCTTTTCACCTTTCTCGATAGTCCTTTTTAGGGATTGGAAGGCTGCTTTAAAGTCTCCATGGAGCCTTCTCTATCCAAGGCTGAACATTCCCAACTCTCTCACCCATCTGCATAGATATATTCCAGCCCTCTGACTCCTTTGTGTGGCCCTCCTCTGAGACCATTCAAATGGCTCCATGTCTTTCTTGTACGGGGTAGGCCAGGACTGGATGCAGTAAGTATTTAAGTTCAAAATAAACATTACTTTTGCTTTAGTTGCACTGCCTGCATCTTGTATAACTCAAATAGCTATTTTGGTATGGATATTTAAGTATGGGATGGGCTGTTTAATGCTCTGTCTTGAAATGTGATCAGGACACAACTGTACTACACCATCTGGCTCTGAAAATTCAAGCCTGATTTTAAAAACTGTTGCCAAAACCACTGTGTGGTGCCATATAGTGCCACAGCTTCACTGTTTTTCTGCTATGGAACTTGTTTTCTCTGACCTATAGGGCAGGAAGACAGTAGACAGCTCACAGAGATATGTCGCTGACCACTTGACCGCCCGGTTTGGCCAAGCCAGCGACTTGTGTAGTGCCTTGGCCGCCTTTAAATGTGTGCTGCCTGGCAGGCTGCAGCAAGTGCCGGTGGTAGCTGCTTTTTGGCTCCCTGGGGAGCAGGCAGCGGTCGATAGAAACTGTAGTGAATCGTATCAGGAGCGAAGAAGCAAGAAGGACTCCTTTTTGTAGCAATTCCCAAGCTTTATTCCCAGCCCCAAGGCACAGAGTTGCAAAAGCAAGGAAGGGAGCACAAAATGAGCGTTACACAGGGTTTTATATGGGGAGGAATGGGGCGGAGAAAGGGAATAAGCCAATGGGAGAATGACAAGGGATGACAGGGGACCAATAGTGAGGGATACAAGGAGGGGCTAATACAACTGAACCAATGGGAATACAAAGAACACAGAACTTTCTAGAAGTCTGGGTGGAGACTCCTGGAGCCAGGGGAGGAACTTACAGGGATTGGCAACCCAGGGGAATGGCTGGTCATTCAGCGCCGCCCTCAGAGTCCGTGTCTGGGCTGGGATCTGCCCATTGAACCTTATCATTAGTCCAAACCCTAAAAGTCTCTGTAGCACCAGTTTCAATGGGCGCACTGGGAGCAGGTTGGGGCGCTGCCACCTCTCGGGTGACAGGTGGATTCACAGCTACTTCACTATTAATGACCTGGGTCACCGCCACAGAGATACAACTTGCTGTGATCCTTAGAGGTAACTGAGGCTTCTGTGGAAGGAATGCACAGAAGCACCTGACCACTGCATGGATGGATCTGGTTTCCAATCTTTACACAGATTTCAGAGATTTTCCAATTGCTGAAGTGTCAGAAATAGAGCAAGGAGGCTTGGATGGGAGAAGAAATCACCAGGGAAAACTCCTCACCTCAAAAAGGTTTTAAGAAAAAAAGTAAGTGGTTCTGACTGATTATTTCCAAGTTATACTATCAAATACTTACAGCTGTTGCAGCTGATCAGTGAAGTCCTAACAAGGATGAAATGACTGCATTCTCCATGCTCTTGTTAATAGGGAGATTGAACAGTACAAAGTAGATCTATATCTCTAGCTTGTTTTGCTTTTCTTCTTTTTTTCTTTATTTTGAATCAAGAACAGGTTTTTAATAGTAATTCTCTGTTTTTTATTGAGTATATATTTGTCTCTACCAGTGAGAAGATTTTTTAAAAACCCCACATCATTAACTGAATTCCTATAGGTGTCAGCACCCTATGATGTGTGAATGCTGAGATGCAAAATGCATCTCAGGAGCAGCAGAAAAAGACATTCTTTCAGGTACCTTTGCCCCTGTTACCCACCTTGTTCAGATTTGTATTTCTTACACTGTGAGACTGGCCTCCCTGGGGCAGGTATTGACCTCTTCCTTGCAAAGCATCAGCAAACCATCCATTGGAAATTAAGTAAAAGGATCATCTTTTTCCTTTCTTGTGGGATCAGTTTTACATATGAGGAAACAAACAGAGAAGTATGTCTGTTCTTTAACCAAAAAGCCAACTGTATTTCTGTGCTTGCCAACTCTTAAATAGAAACAGATTGAAAAAAAGAAAAATTAAACTGGTCTTCTCACATGTTTTTTTTTTAACGGTATCCCAAAAGAAGCCATTCATTTTGGTATTTTTACCAGCATAACTCTCAACATTTTTCTAAAAATGTTGCTTATATTTAGTGTGTGGCTTGTCACATTTTTCATTAGTGCAGAGGCAAGCCTAGCCTCCATTAAAAGTCTGGGAAATCCTGTGTTATCAGATGAGATAGGTCAGCACCGGTTGCAAACGGCAACATTTTCATCCTGTTTAATGGTGGCCATTTCCTCAGAAAGCTTTTTGAAAGCATTAAACTCTCATTTGGATACAGCTAGGCAGGTAGGTGAGGAGTTTTACCTTTCCTGCCAGTATCCTTTCCCAGTCTGCACAGTATTTGAAACGCTATCAAAATAGGGTAGGACACAGCGCTGGTAAGATTCAGGTGACTTGAGCAGAGCTGGAGCTCTGGGAAAACATACCAGTAGCTCTGCTGAGGTCAGCTCATTATAGCATCTGCAACTGGGAGTGTGGTGCCAGGCTATGGGCATATGCCCTTCCATACCTACCAAAGAGACGTGGAACAGGCCAGGGAATCAAGGGAATAATCACTAGGCAATGATCAGCCTCTATTCTTTCTACCCTTTATTTTAATCCAACAGCAAATGGCTTCCTTGTGCCTTTCCTTATGCCAAAGTTTGGGGTGGGGGGGAAGCCCTAGCAGTGTCTCTAAAGTACAGCTGCATCGGTAATGATGCAGTTTACTCACTACCTGTGGCTCTGCTCAGTCACCACCTAGCTTTACAGCATCTTTTATGTGTTCCTTACAGTTTATGTTTTTTTGGGTTTTTTTTTTTAGCGAAATGAACTGCAGAGCAGCTCCCCTTCCTCTGTCACTACTCCCAGTGGTGTAAAAATAGTTAAGCAAAAGGCTGAAGGCACACTCCTGCTCTTTTTTCCAGCTGCTTCTGAGCACTAATAAGCATTGCAGCTAATGGTGTACATGGACATTGTGTGCTATGATGTGATATCTTCGAATCTCCAGAAAAATTAATGTAGCTGGAGAAAATGACACATAAGGCCTCACCACTAACAGAATATAACATCGGACTCTATGAGAAAATAATCTGGAACTTAGTGTAATAGAAGGAAGATGTTTCAGACCTTTAGTCAAAGATTCTGCAGTTAAATGATTTTATGGAAAGTCTGTCTTTTATATTTGTACTTTTTGTAGTGTCTCTCTAATAAAAGTGGTAGTTTATCCCTCTGTGCTGATTTCAACATAGTGTCAGTAGAAATTATTGGTCATCTTTAGTCCCAGTACTTTGCACACCAAAATTTTTTACTGTTAAGAAAAGCACACATTATCAGTTGCAGGACTTGCCTTTGTTAAATTTCAGATGGTTAAAGTGAATTAAAGTGGTGTCAGCACACTGTACTGCTAAATTGTTTTTAATTCAAAGAGACAGGCAGTAATTAGTAATAATCCTTACCATAGCTAATAATAGTGAAATTTAGGATTCAATTAAATACTTTGAGAAAGCATGAATTTTCAGAAATACTGAACTCTACCATTCTGTAATTGGTCACAATATAATAGTGAAATTTAGGATTCAATTAAATACTTTGAGAAAGCATGAATTTTCAGAAATACTGAACTCTACCATTCTGTAATTGGTCACAATATAGATATGGACAGAAACTGGAACTCTTAATTAAATGTCTATTACATTTTAATGCATCATGTGGATAGAGGGAGAGTAGTGTGGTGGTACCTCTTTATTTTAGAAGGCCTTTTGAAGTTATCACATGAGAGTCTTATAAACAAACAATGGAAATACTGTCCAGATTAAACAACTGTAATATGAATACAAAATCAGAGGAAAAGTCTTTTCGGAAAGAATTAACTGTGACTCCTTGTCAGAGTGAAGAAACATTTATTGTGTGGTATCACAAAAGTCTATCCAAGGCTCTGCAATATTTTTCACTCGTGACAGTGGAAGAAAGAACACATTTATTAAATTTTCAGACACTATGAAGCTATAGGTGTGCAGATACTTTGGAAGATAGGATTTTTGTTTTTTTTTAAAATGTATCTGTTTCAGTAATGTGCTTAAGTAAAATATTTAAGTCAGTAGGAGGAAAGAATTACATGATAGAAGGGAAATCCTGTGATACAAATGCAAAACAGGAAATAACATGTTTTGCAGAAAAGGACCTGAGGGTTATTATGGACTATAAAATGAACATTTACGAACATTTATTGCAGTATTGTGAAGAAATAGCTTCTCTGTTGGGGCATACATTCCACAAAGCCACATCAACTTTTTAAAAATAGCTTTCACGTTCTTTAATTCCCCTCTAATTATTTACTTTGAGCAGTGATCCAAAGAAGCACAGATTAATTCAGATTGGAAGGAAACTAGTCAAACCTCCTGCTCAAAGTAGAGTCTCTGCAGTACTCCTCACCAGCCTCCAGGTAAGGTGTGACCCATTAATCCAGTCACCCAGGTATTGTTTTTTTCCACCTGGGTTTTCACTATTCTGAACCTTCTGAACCGAATGAGGAATGGACATGAGCCAGACAGGTATGGGAATATTGGGAACCAACAAGCTCTAGAAAATATGACCTAAGGAAAAAAAAAAAAATCTGGGTTGCAGAGTCAGAGAAGGAAAGCCTGGAAGTTGCTGTGATAACAACCTTCAAATGTGTTTATGGTAGTGATGCCTGATGGTTTTTTAGGTATTTTTCTTTTACATCTTTTTAAACCTTTTTTATACCCTTAATACATTTTAAACCCCTTTCCCTTTCCTTATACCCTTCACACATATTTCTTGTACCCTGGTCCCACATACCTATAATTCTTGTCGTCTGATATGTAGCTTAGTTTGGGGGTCCTAACAAGCAAGAAGACGAAACATACCCAGTGAGACATCAACAGCTCTACAATATCTCAGAGCTGTAGGCTCCAACCTTGATGGGCCTCTTTCTCTGGAACATATTGTGTAAACTAGACTGGAATTTCATTGAGGGGGGCTGACTAGGGTAGGGGGACTGTTACTCAATCTATCACATTTCTTATTGAGGATTTTAGATTGATATGCTAATTTGTGAAGTCCATAAAATGTATACTGAGGGGTGCTCGGGGGCTTAGCCTGTTCCTGCACGTGTGTGGACCCGTGCTCTGAGTTCGTGGAGCTTGGATGTGTGGGGGCCCGGGTGCTTGCTGCCATATTTCCATCTGTGAAGGACTTTGCTCCAAGGATCCTAGTAAAACCAAGGTAAATAACCTTTCCCCTGCTACTGCTGTGTCTGTCTCAGTTTTTAACCACCCGAAAAAGATATCAGTAGCCCACAGAGGAATTGTAGTGAAATTAGTGTAATCAAATTCAAAGGCCTTCTAGAAAAAGAAAGTGATTTCCACTTCTCCCTCCCTCTCTCCACATCCCCCAAAGTATGTCAATAGATTTATTTTTCACCCTTTTACTTTCATAGATTTCATTCACTTAACATGCTCCCATACTCTGAGTGGTGTGTTCAGGACCTCTCTGTTCCCTTGTGTGCAATTCCTTGTCCATCTCTGCTTTTCTCTATTTGGTAGCAACAAACTAACTTTTGGACAGATCTTTCAGGCACTGTAGGAGTCAACAGCTGGATGGTTGTTTCTCCCCAAATCTTGCTTAACTCAGCTTCCCTAGTTCTTAGGCCACTTTGCTGCCCATTGGATGTTTTCTCTTTATTGGCACACCAAGTTTTCTGATGGGCTGAAAAGGAAAGGACTGATATATATGTTATGCAGTAACCTTGTTGGCATCCTCCTGGAGCTTGTGTGCAGGTTCTTCACTGATGAGACATCTCTTATAAATACAGACCATTTTTACCACGCTGTGATGTGCAGTCCTCCAGATTCTTTTTCAAAGACATTTTTCCAGCCATACTGCACTCATAATAACCTCCAGATTTGTCTGCAAAAATTCTTTATAATAATAAAATAAATAAGTAATAATAAAATTGCATTTATACTCACTGTGGATAGGGCAAGAATTGATGGGCTTTAAGTTGCAGAACAAAGAGTTAAACTGTACTTCAGGAAAAAACCAAAAGCTTTCTAGAAAGGCAGCCCTAATGTAGATTGTAGTGAGATTGTACAACTCTTATCACTTCAGGATTTGGAAACCAGTTGTTATGGGTTGGCCCCTGCTGGAAGCTAAAGCCCTCACCCAAATTCTCACTCATTCTCCTTGCTGTGGGATAGGGGAAAGAGTCAGAAGGGTAAAACTGAGAATAACTTGTGACAGTTTAATAAGAGAATGAAAATTAATGGGGGAGGGGGGTGGGGGGACACACCTCACAAGACAGCAAGTGATGCAATCACTCACCATCTCCCACGAGCAGACTGATGCCCATTAGGTCTCTGAGCAACACCTGTTTCAGAAATAGTTCCTGCCCTACACCCACTCAGTTTTATTGATGAACACAACAATATTCCAGTGTGTGGGATATCCCTTTGGTCAGTTGGGGTCAGCTCGCCCAGCTGTGTCCCCTACCAGCCTCTTACCCACTGTTAGCCTACTCAGTATGGGGACAGAGTGAGAAACAGAGAAAGCATCGACCTTTGCAGACACTGTTCAGCAATATCTAAAACACTGATGTGTGATGAACACTGTTTTAGTCATGAATCCAAATCACAGCAACATAGGGGTTGCCATGAAGTAAGTTAACTTTATCTCATCCAGATCCAGTACACCACTTTACACAAATATATTCAAGAGATATTTTACATTTAGCTGTTCTTGCTTCAGGGTGCAAAGATGGATGAGACTATCCCTCCGGCTATGTTTGCACTGTAAATTGAAACAAACTAAGAGCAACACATAAAATCACAGGTACAGCTTGGCTCACATCCACACAACTAAATCCTCTTACACCCAAAAGAGATGGTGACTGTGCCCAAATTTATGGGAAATATTCCTGCCATAAGTTATCACCAGAGCTATGCCCAAGCATCATCTGGAATTGTAATAGCTGGCAAAGACCAAAACCATTAACAGAAACCATGCTAGAAATTAAATAGCATGAATAGTCAGGAACTATTAATCGTATGGACACATCTTCAGAATTCCTAACAAGCTGATTTTCTATAAATATAATGCATTGAAGTAAATTTTTGTGTATTTTTCCTTATTTTGGTAACAATTAGGTAGGTTGACTAATTGTTCTTTTGTCAGAAAGAAGGTTCTGACCTTAATGCTATGTTAAGTTGTCCAATGCTGACAATTGAGATGAAATAATATGCTGGAAGCAATTGTTCATTAACAAAAAAGATAAGAGGGGGCAACGCCCTCACCCCTGACAAACAGCTATTTCTTTTCACTCAAATGGGAGGTAAGTATAAGAAATGTTATGATCCCCCAAAAAGGTTTATGCAGAAGAAAACAATACAGCCCAGAATTCCTTCTAGTGGCATGTCTGTACCAATGTACATTCTGCAGGTAGCATTGGCATGTATCTGGTTGTTGTGGGAAAGAAGTCCCCTCTATGCATCTGATATGAGATGGTAATTACACAATATTTCTTTAAGTCTATTTTTTTTTAGGTGTGGTAATTTCCTACAACTGTCAGGGGGGAAATTAAATTTTAATCTGTTTTAAATATTTTATCCATTGTGCCCATATATTTCTAGATAGTTCTTTTTGAAGGTTCAGGCTGTTACTCTTTCTAAAATGTCCTAATTTCACATAGTGAATAGGACATCAATACAGCACATAGACAAAAGTAATAAGCAGTACATTCACATGTAAGATCTGTCTTCTTTTAACAAGTTAAGTAAATCTATTTTTAAATTGAGGGTATTTACAATATTTAAATATTTCTGTTGCATATCAAAGAAAAATAGTTTTATCACGCTCTATTTATTTGGCACATGCATACATACCGTGAGTTTTCACTGATTACTTTAATCTCCAAAGTCTGTTTTCTTTGATTAACATCCAGATCTCTATGTAAACTAATATATGAGAGATTAATTAATGTAATTTCATGTGTAACTTTCTATATTTTGCTCATTTATATTTTGCAGTAAAAAACCCCAACATATAATCTGCTAAACCTCGTTGTAAATTACAGTTTTCTATTTCCTTTGAAACTCATCTCCAGCTCACTTTAGGTCTGTTCTTCTGTTGACTTTATCAGTGTCTCTGGAAGCAGCACACAAAGGAATTAAATCACTAGATACCATTATTTAAATGCACTTATTTTAAATAGTAAAGATTGTGTGCTGCCTATGTGTCAGCTACCCCACTAATATAAATGAATATTCAGAGCAATGCTCCTTAACTTTAAATTCCCTGTTATTTTATTTTGGACTTGATATTGTCTGGAGGAAATACCATTTAGCTTCTTTTCTACCTTTTTTTTTTTTTTTTTTTAAATCTTCTTTTCCATAATATTACTTTCAGAAAGAAAGAAATGTTAAGCCTCACTGAAAATGTTTGATTCTGTTATAGTAAAAGTGACACGTGTTCCCTGTGGATCTAAAAGTATACTTCACTAGTCCAGCCACATAATTTCTCATAGAAAATAATTGGTCCAGTATTGCAAATGAAAGTCAACTTGCAAATCATTAAAATCTTCTATCTCAGAATATCACAATTTTACCTGCTTGCAATTTGTGCTTCGCATGGACTTGTAGATCTTGCTGCTGTGTGTAGTTTCCAATAGCTATTGGAAAAACAGGAAATAAGGATTGATCCTGTTAACATTTCTCCTTTAGAATACAGAAAGACATAGAAACTATTACATGTTGTTGAAAACTTCTGAAAAACAATTTATATTAAAAAAATGAAATGAACACACAATAGATTCCCTAGTGTTGATTTAAATACAGTTTTCTTATAACTCCCAGTCACAAATTTCCATTTCTTGAGAGAATAACCTGAGACTTATGAGAGTGTCATTAGTAATAAGCTCAGAAATTACTTTCATTATGTCAGGTTTTCAAGACTTTAACTCATTATCTGCATTTTAAATCTTTTTAGAAATGTAAAGTTTTCTTTGCTACTATCAAATATGTCAATGATGATTGCAAAAAATGTAAGCCTTCATAGACAATGGCAGCCTATTTAACAGATTAATTATCAGATTTATAGCTGTAACATACATATTTAGTGCATAGAACCCAGTGTACATTTTGCCATTGTAATACCTAACTGCATGAATTTATTTCATCTCCATTCCAGTGGACATCAGTGGATTAGGCAATTTATGAGAGAAGAATAGCAATATTTTCAATGTCATAACAATGTTTCCAAGATTTTGGAGGTTTTATACTTCTACGGATAAAGCTGTAATTTCTCTTGGTGCATACTTTTCTGAGAATCCATGTATTATTTACAGGAAATATTTTGTCTTTGTACTCTATCATGATGCAGCTGTTCCTAAAGCTGTCTACGTTTGTCTGGCGGGAGGGTTACAGTAACAGATTCTGTAGGATCAATGCCTTAACTAGCTGCTTCACAGAAAACATGGTGGGGTTTTATATGAACACTAACCATCTGAAGCTTATGGCAGGGTCAGACACAGAAGGCAGTTAAAGCATAAATGTGAAAATAAGTACAAGGAAAGCATGAAGATAGAAAAGAGAGAAGAGAGAAAAGGATAATAAACCTGTGATGTGTTCTGGTACCCTGGTAGATTGGAGCTTTGCTTGAGGAGTGGTTTAAACAATTTCTGGGGAAAAAAACCAAAACCAAAACAAAAAAACCCCTGTCAGTTACATCTGTATTAGTAAATTAAACTTGATAGGTGTAATTAGAAGATAAAATATCAAGGAATTGTAAAGTCAAATGAGCAAACTCCTCCTCCTCTTCACTCCTAGAATACAAAGTTTTTAATCATCTCTCATGTAATGATTAGCCTGCATTGTATTGTCTTCTTCAAATGACTCCTAAATTCTGTCTGGAAATGTGGATAAAAATCATACCATGGATTGTGCTAGCCATTACTGAGGACAGGTAGCTGTATTTCAGTGATCAGACCTGTGTTTGGTCTGTGTAAATTGCTGCTATAAATGGAGCTTGAGGGATCATGTAAAGAAAGTGTGGGAAAGTAAGGGAGATTACTTAATCATGTAAAGTGAGATAAAGACAAAAAAGTTTTCAGTACAGAGGTAATTAATGACACAGAATGGGGAAAATAATCTGTTTCAGATAGGTAGACTTAGTAGTTCCTTGATACTTGGCGTGTGTTTGTGCCTTCGTATAAGGTAGATCGCACAATTCAAGGTACTATGTGAGGCAAGCAAGTTCTTTATTTTAACAAACCTACACCCCTTTCAGAAGGAAGAGTTTGTTTCATACAGCAGTCATTAAAAACCTTTTCTTCTCTACTGATCTCACCTGGATTTCATTGGATTGCTGGATAATCCTTTTTTTTTTTTTTGCTGTGCTGACTTGCTCTTAACTCTTAACAGTACACAACATACTGTGATACTGTGTTCCCAGAGAACAACATAAGGGCATCTATGTTGCTGTACTGAGGCAATTCAGGGTCCCTCAACCTCGTCTACTTTACTTATCATCTGTCTCCATTGACTAATAGTAGCTGCTGAAGGAAGGATTTACCAAAACAAGACTGAAACGGTCACTGATCATTTCCTGGAATATTTTCCCAGTTCCTGTCAGTCTACAACTCAGCGGTTTCTTGAGTCACAAGTAGTGGCTTTCAGTAGTTAGCAAAACATTAATACACTTTCATTTGGATGTCTCCATGCAACTGCTTAGCCTTGAGCTACATATCTAAGCTTTAATTATAGGTAATGGACTGAAATATAGTTAATGAACTGTCTAGTCAAGACAGTCAATAGAACCTCAAGAGAGATTCAGTTCATGCTAAAGTAAACATCCCATGCATAAGCATGAATGCCTGATGTCACTTGAATTAACCAAGTTTATTTCACCAGCTCTGGTCAAGAAAGGAAAGGTGTCTTTCAGATTTAACATCCACCTGTATGTTTCTAGGGTGTTTGAAACAACACTAAATTTCAAAGTTAAAGCAAATAAGATGAGGTTTTTGTATTTAATTTTTCTAGCTGGACTTTCCTGCAGCAGCTTTACCCGGCTGCTTCTTGAACTCCAGTAATTCATCAAGGCCACAGCATCCTGTGGCAAGGTGTTCCAGACCCCTCGTGTATGTTTTGTGTGAGGACATACTTCCTTTATTCCTTTTTTTCTTTTTCTTTTCTTTTCTTTTTTTTTTGGTGTGTTTTTTGTTTATTTTTTTGTTTGTTCGTTTGTTTCTGTTTCTTCTTACTATGTTTTGCGTCTAAAACCTCTTTTTCAGTAGGAAGACTGAACCTTTGCTTTCTATTCAATCAATAATCATTTTGTAGATTGCCTTATTGTCTAGTGATCTCTCCAGCTAGTAGGACTACACAAGGATGACCACATCTAGAGCATCCCAGACACAATTTTTTTATAAACTTTGAAGCACATCTCGCAAGTTCCATTACAGCTTTCCATACAACTTGCCCAAAACCTCTGCTTATTCAATCTTGGTCAATTTCCCACTGCTTGATTTTTGAGGCTTCATTGTCTTGCCAAATTCTAACTGTCTTGGGATCTTTTACTTTTTGAGACAGTCTTTTACATTGTCTCATGCACTGTCTGCTGTCTGCCTTGAATGAAGCTACTTTCCTTTTAAACACACATTTAAGTGCTTTTCTGAAATGATGCCCAAATTGCTAGTCTTCTCAACCAATGTGTTTTCTTTTTCTAAATCTGTTCTATTGTTGTATTTTTTTCCATAAAAACTTCATTACATTCACATGTATTCAAGATAGAAACACATTTTAAATTAAACTGAAAATCAATTAAAATTGAGTTTTGACTAAAATATTGGGCGTAGATTAAACAAAAATTTTGGAATCCATGCATCTTTTGTGGAAATTCAAACTAAGCAAAAAAATTTGTTCTGCCTCTTTAAAGAAGCATATATTATGAAAACAAGAGATTTACTTTCCTGAAAAAAAGAAAATATTCTGAACAGCAAAACTTAATGAAATTAACTCAGGCAAAGCATTACTCATGCTCATGAAGCCTTGTTTTCAGGTAGTTAGAAAAATTAAAGAAAATATTGAATTTTAAAACCATCAAACCAGTTATGAGGAGGAAAAAGAGAGGTTAAAAACTCAGAAAATCACACCTGCCAAGGTTTGTACAGATCCAGTAAGAATTCAAGCAGACCTTTGGATGCCTATACCTCAAACTCCAAAAAGTATTTTTAGAACAGACTATTTCAGTTGGAAGGGACCTACGTTGATCATCAGCACTTCTTTCTCCACTTCCCCTCTCAGAAAGCTGTAGAGAGTAGCGAGGTCACCCCTCAGCCTCCTTCTGTCCAAACTAGACAAGCCCAAACTACTCAGCTACTCTTCATAAGACGTTCTTTCCTGCCCTTTCACCTCTTGGCTTCCTCTGTATACTTTCAAGGACCTTCGCATTCTTCTTAAATGGTGGGGCCCTGCAGCAGCACTCCAGATGAGACATCACCAATGCTGAATACAGAGGGATGATCACTACTTTTGACCATGGGGTCATGTTTTTTGATGCATCCCAGGATGTGGTTTTCCATCTTGGCTACCAGAACACATATTTTCTAATGCTGACTAAATATCTGAAATGTTGCAATGAGCACAGAGCCATTTCATTCATATTTTTGCACATAGATTAAAAAAAAAAAAGAAGAAGAAAAAAAGAAAAATAAATACATTAAAAAATATTTTTCAATGAAAAATACCTTATGAAATGATTAAACTCTTTGTTGCCTCAAGAGAAAAACAAATGAAGCATAAAGAGTAAATGGCATGCATATAAATATGTATATATGTATATAGAAGTATACATAGATACGTGTACATAGCTACATACACATGTACATATATACATATATATATACATATTTATGTACCTATAGATAAGTAGCTAGGTAGGTACAAAAAAATCTCATTGCTAAGAGAGACAGAGAGGCTTCTTTCTATTAAATCTGTGTATTTTTTTCATTCACCTTCCTCTGTTGCTTAAAAGTTTGGAGAATACTGAGGGCCCTTCACAAGAAGTACTCTTTACCATGAAGAGGCAGAAACCCTTAGAGATGGATCTTGCTTGGCATTTTTCACCACATTTCAGAAAATAATGTACAGCAAAGTGTAATGAATAAGTCTTTTATTCTCAGATGAGATATTCTCTTGACCAGTGCTGAACAGATTTGTCACATTGTTCTTGTTGTAGCACTGAAATCAATATAAACACTTTTCTTTCACATAGATGTCTAAATTTACCTGGAAAATGTAGTTATCTTTAACTGGAAGTATTTTGCTTTAAATTTCCACAGGCAGTACTGTTTCTTCTGGATGAGCAAAACTGAGAATAAATGTAATTTTCGTATGCCTAGGACAGGATTAAAAAAGCAATAAATCATAGAAACTCTGTACAGCTGCAAAATATCCATTATTGTATACACAAACTGATTTTCAATTTTATTTTGGATAGTTTTGTCTTCGATAACACAGAGTTGTGATTAGCCATACCCTCAATACCCTCAGTACTGGAGTGCCCTCAGTTAAATGAGCAGAGAAAATTGGCAGCAACAGCTTGAAATATCTGATAAATACCGGAGGTTCCTCCATTCAAGGACATGAAGGATATGACTGGTGCAGATTGAGAAGTGTTTTGGACTGTCAGAACAGAAAAGATTGATTAAAAAAATAATGTACTTTTCCAAAACTCTAACCAAGTATTCAAGCCACAGTGTACATAAAAACATTAAACTAGGAGTTCTTCCAGTCTCTTATTTCTCCTATAGCCTTTTATTTCATCTTCTGAATGCTAAGACAATAACAAGGAGAAAACTCACACAAACTTAGGGAAACCTTCATTGTAAGTGCACAAGTTTCCTTCCATGAAAGTTCTCTGTATTTTCACTCTCACGAGAGATGAAGTTGTATTATTGAGAGTAATACATCAAATCACACTACATTTTTGAACACTTATTATTACTGTTCCATGAAGGTGGGCTAGAGCACAGAGAAAGAAAATTTGTACAGCATTATTTTTTTCCAGTTCTCCATCTGGGACAATCTTTGTCTTTTTTTCATTCCTATAACATTTCTTTTCCATCATTCTAAAGCAATGGAAAAGAAAGCTGCATTGATTGACTCACTTTGGTGGCTTGTAATGAAAGATGTTTCCCTCTTTCTCAGTTTTGTGTTGAGGATCTAGAGTTTGGAATATCATCACATCTATCTACTGCTGCTATTAGTTTCTAGTTTTATTTTGTTGGTTTTGGTTGTTGTTTTTGTTTGTTTTTTTTTTAATATCTGCATTAAAATGTTTTATATTCCATTACTTGTATTCAATGTCTTCTTGGTTTCAAATTTTATCAATTTTTACTGGTTTTTTTGTTTTTTTTTTTTTTTTCCAGATTATGAACCTTCTTAGAAATTCCAAGACAATGAGAAGTAGTCCCTGTCATTTCATTATGATTTTTAGGATATTGTGACCATAGGAATCTGTTGCTCTGTGAGGTTTAGTTGCAACATTTTTGCACATGTTGACTGTTTTACCACTCTGTTCCTGAGGGAAATGCAATCCTAATCTAGTTTCTTCCAAATCTGCTGATATTTCAGCCTGTGACTTGTTTACAGGACAGGCTGACCAGTTAGGAAGATAAAAAATTATTACTTCTCTTTCTGGAAAAATATTGCACAGTGTGACAGGGAAAATGATAATTCACATATGAGAAGCTACTTTTTTTCTACGTTAAGGCAGGTTTCATACCACAACTTTTGAAGACCAATGTAAAAACCATAAACCAATTAAAATGGGAATGAAAAACATTTTTTAATTTTCTGAAATACATAATTCAAATACTTTTATTTATTTTATTTTAAATTTTATTTAAGAAATTAAGCATTCCTCAAGCTGTAATCAATATCAGAAACTAGGTGATTTAATTATGGAAGATTTATTTATGGATACCTCTGATCATTTTATGAGAAATCTAAGTTTATCATCCATATTACTACCAAAGGAGTGTTTTAAGATTTGTCACATTGCCTTGGTTTTGATAAAGATATTTTCCATGGTAAATGCTTTTGTTGAAAATATGATAGAAACTGTATCACTGGAGTTTTCATAATGGTTTAGAAAAAAGGCAGAAATTGGAACAACATCTTACAGATTAGGGCTCTGTATAAGCTGATGGATGCTAAGCTTCATGTCTCTGTTGTATTTAGGGCAGATAGTTGAACTCGGCTTTACCTCTTTTCAAAAACTCTACCTATTTCTATTTGTCCTGGCATTTATGCCCTTGCTGCATTTTGTGAGGAGAAAAACCCCAGAAAACAAAGCATAGAATCAGAGAATCATAGAATCATTTAGGTTGGAGAAGACTCTCAAGTTCATTGAGTCCAGTTAACCCAGCACTGCCAAATCCGCCTCTAAACCATCTCTCATAGTGCCACATTTACATGTCTATTAAATACCCCAAGGGATGGTGACTCAACCATTTCCCTGGGCACCCTGTTACAACACTTGGCAGCCATTTCTGTGAAGAAATTTTTTCTAGCATCCAGTCTCAACAAACTGGTGCAACTGGAGGCTATCTTCTTTCATCCTAGCACTTGTAACCTGGGAGAGGAGATCAACCTCCATCTCACTACAACTTCCTTTCAGGTAATCACAGAATCATTTAGTTTGGAAAAGAGCTGTCAGATCATTCAATCCAACCTTTGACTGATCACTGCCTTGTCAATGAGACCAGAGCACTAAGTGCCATGCCCAGTTGTTTCTTGAACAGCTCCAGGGATGGTGACTCCACCCCAGCCTGGGCAGTTTGTTACAAAGCTTAACAACCCTTTTTGTGACGAAATTCCTTCGGATGCTCCACCTGAACCTTCCCTGACCCAGGTTAAAATTTATATCCTCTTGTTCTATCACAAACTGGGAGAAGAGGACAACCCTCGTCTGAATGCAACCTCTTTTCAGGCAATTATAGAGAGTGATAAGGTCTCCCCTGAGTCTCTTTTTCTCCAGGTTAAACAACCCCAGCCCCCTCAGGTGCTTGTTCACAGGACTTGTGCTCCAGACCCTTCACCAGTTCCATTGCCCTTCTCTCTGGACTCACTCCAGCACCTCAAAGTCCTTCTTGAAGTGAGGGACCCAAAACTGCATGGAGTACTTGAGGTGTGGCCTCACTAGTGCAGGGTACAAGCAAAGAATCAATGCCCTGGTCCTGCTGGCCACACTATTTCTCATAAAAGCCAGGATGACACTGGCCTTCTTGGCCACCTGTGCACACCCTGGCTCATGTTCAGTGACTGTCAACCAGCATCCCCAAGTCTTTTTCTGCTGTGCCGTTTCCCAGCCACTCTATCCCAAACCTGTAACACTGCATGGAGCTGTTGTGACCCAAGGGCAGGGCCCGGCACTTGGCTTTGTTGAATCCCACATGACTGGCCTTGGCCCCAAAACCTTTATATTTTTTTCACAGCACTATAATGAAAAAATTATAAATCTGGGATTTTTTTTTTTTAAACAAAAGAATGTTCTGCCCTGCTTACTTTTTTTGTCCACCTTGAGTATTTAGACAGATTTTAACAGACATTTAGTTGCCTTAAGTCTGTTGTGTCTGTAGGGGAGAGTTACTGCGTGTTTTATAAACCTATTCTTAGATTTATTTTCTCCTAAAGTACAGACTCAGTAGGATAGCAATGAGCAATTATTCCTCCTCACTGAGTTTAGAAAAAGGCTCTTGTCCAATTTCTGCAGTTGGCAGACAGTGTCCAATCCATGCTTTCTGTCACTATTACAAGCATTCAAACTGGGTGCATTTTTTTCAGGCAGATCGGTGTCATTAATTGTCACTTCACGGTGGCACATAAGGAACTGTTACAAAAGGTACATAACAGAGGAGGAGATTTATTCTTAGGGCTATAAAGGGACTTACAAATTTCAAATCTGATCCAACATTTAAGTCATTAGGATTCTTCGTACTTGGCATGCATATCTGACAAACTAGTCAGATCAGTACTAATATAAATACAGTTTTCCTTAATTTCTGAGCATGTTTCATTGTTAAAAATAAACTTGAATTATTTATTAGCAATGAAAAGTCTAGAAGCACTTTTGTGGTAAGTTGTGTATACAAGTGATTACTTATTCAGGTTTGGTAATATTACTTATCCTTGCAATAATGGACAACTTTAACTGAATTTAGGCAGAGAGAAAAGAGTAACATGTGAATTTGAACTTAAAAAATCTCTTAGGTTAGATAATAAGGATTTGTCTACATCCATAAACTAAATGTGCGCAGGATTCTTAAATAGCACTAAAGCCAACTGGACAGAAAAATGTAAGCCCTCCTGCACTCCAAGACAGGGTGACCAGACCCATTACGACTATTTGCTTACATGTCTCTGCTTCACAACATCTTACAGCCTGTGACTGGAAATGAATTTGGAGTGACCATTGGTCATAAACAATTCTGACAATTCAGAATTGTAAATTACCTCTTTCAGTAGCCTAAAACACTCCCTCGCAGTGCTTAATTAGAAACAAAGGTGTAATAAAAAAATACAAATCAATTCAATAGAAGTGACTTTGAGTCTTACTTTTTTCTTTTTTTTTTTTTTAACTGGTTGACTTTTCAGTCAGATATTAATGCTCTAACTTTTTTGGTTTTATGCATTTCGCAATTTTTTTTTGGTCTTAAAAAGAAGTTGAAGAAAGCATTCTAGAATAAAAAGAAATCCTGTAGCTTTTTCCCCTCATTTTTTATACTGGTACTCACAATGACTATCAGTGGGTCTTGAAGTGAGTCTGCATAACCGTACTGTTTCAACTGAAAGATAAAATGAGAATGAAGAAACAAATTCTCTTAAAGCAGCTGTTATACAGCCCCATTGTGTCTCCAATTCCACAATATAAGTCTCCTTTCTACTGTTGGTTCTGATACTAATTTAACTCAATGGTAACTGTTTTTGATTGATCTCTCTTTTCAATCATTTTCTGCAGTTTCAAAAATTAACGTTTTTAAGTACTACTCTTATTTTCCTCCTTGTTCCCACTCTTTCACCTTTTCCTTTCTAGCTTCATGTCAAGGTCAATTTGTCCCACTAGCTGACCTACTCCTTTTCATCAGATTCCACTCTACCATTGTTTGCTCAGCTACTTTCTTCATTCACAAATCTGATTTTCCTGTCAGTCCCACCATCCCCCTTGTCACTTTCTTCTTTTGAACTGAATGCCTTTTTTCTGGCAAAGTTTCCAGCCCTCCCTGTATTTTCTTCATGTTCTAAGTTCTTCCTTCCCCTTCCTTAGTTTCACAGTCTTGGTATCAGTGAATTCAACCAGTGAACTACCTTCTCAACAAGATATTTGTTTCCACTGTGTTTGACACAGATTTTTTCTCTGCCACAAATTTACGCTGTCTGATGCCACCACTACTTCAGAGGGAAGACCGCCCTTGTTTTCATTGATAGTAGAGTTTTGGAAAAAGGTCTAGAGGAAAGTTTTGAAGTTGTGCCCATGTTTAACAGGAACCAAGGTCAGTTACCTGACTGTAATGGTGCAAGGAGAGTTTAGTCATAACAAGGAAAACCAGAAAAGAATGGATTCTTCAGAAATATTAAGGAAGAAAATTACCTTTCTATTGCATAGGCATACTCAAAATTATGTAACTGGGCATAGTTACAGATTTGCAATGGGAAAATAAAAAGAAACAACATTGCAAGTCACTAAAAGTGCATTTTTTTAGCCAGTGAAACCCCTTCATAACCAAACCTAACCCAGGATCCCACAAGGGAAGATGTAAATGAAAAAGATGTAAATGTGTGGGAATCAACATATATTTTTATGGGTTTCTCTTTCACATATATTTGAATCATTTATCTGAATATTTACAAGTAAATAATTGAATTTTACTTCATTCTACAAAAAGTACCCAGAGATTTTGGAAAATAAATAACTCAGGAATGGACCTTGTCACCATTAATGACAGGTCCAGGAACCCTCAATTACTAAAGGCATTGCCAACTCCAGTGAATATCTGATGGCAGAAAATATTAAGCTTCTTTCAATATATATATTTCTATTCAGGAATTATTCAGGTTACACAGTCTTATTTGAACTTTTACTCAGTTTTAATAAATATGTGAAATTTGATATCTCAATAAAGGCATTCTGTAAAACTTGAAATGTCATATACACTTAAAATCAGCATGATTCTAGTAAAATAGTGTGCAAGACTGTGGAAAATGAAATAACTTTCACCCCCTGCAGAGATTAAATTTACAGGAAATATTGAAGAAAATACAATAAAGACAGGTTTGACCTGTATGTAAAAGCAATTGGAGCAGAAATTAAACAAGATGCTCACTTTGCTCCTAATAGTCCTACTGTCCTCTGTTGTTGATGCACACAATATTTTTACATGCAGGATAGAGGAAGAAAGCAGGAAGTAAATTGGCTACTGTAATATATGTATCACAATGTACTTAAAAAAAAAGAGAAACAGATGTTTCTTGTGCAGGTATAAAATTCAAAAGGATAATAAAACTATCAAAGAATGTGTAATGAAGTGTAGATTAAAAAGCACAGCCTTGTCATTACAACATATGTTCTGAATTTTCATGAACTAGGATGGTTTAACACTAGACATGTTCTCATGAAAACAAGCAGATTGGAAAGACCTGCAAAAGAAATGTTCTTTTTATGTTCCGAAGGGTACGACCTGCAGAAGGGGATGAATGTAGCATTAATGTGCTGTAGGAGTTGTAGAGCTGGACTGATGCACTAGCATCCATTATCCAGTTCTCTGCAACTGAAAGTCACTTTGACTGAAGGTCATTATGACAAAGATGCAGTGCTTAACAATTCTTGGAATTTGTTCTGGTAGAAACAATGCCAATTCTGTTAAATATCAGTTTATTTTGATTAACACTAAACTGAAAGGACTTCCTTCAAATGTCTTTCTTTTCCTGACTTTTTGGGTAGGATTAATTTCAATTACAGATGGAATGACCAGTCCCTGATTATTGTGCCTAAAAACATGTCCTAACATAGTTCTGTGCTAACTAGATTCAATATAGCTGTCTAGAAAAAAATTACTTGAAAGGTAATGGGTATTAGGATAAAATCCAGATGTCAGTAACATATGTACATCAGAATGTCATATTTCGTATTATCATCATCACACGCCACTTCGGAGGTGGCAACAAAACCCAAGTTTCTAACTAATATCAGTGAATAACTGTACTGTGTGATGTGTGATTTACAGCAACTGATCATAAACTATAGTCATAGAAAAATAATATATGTATATATCGCAATACAAGACTGAGAAAAATATCAGCTGAAAAGATATGAAAGAGAATGGTTTTGTTATGTATGAAACATTAGATATTCAGTCTTCTTTTACATACTTCCATATGAATGCAAGTGAATATCTTCAAATTATGACACTATCTGAAAAATGAAGAAAAATAGGAACCCACCTTAACACTTTCAGACAGCCAACATATTATTTTCTTTCATGACTTTGCAAATACTTCATCAACATCCATTATAATCTCATTTATGAAAGCCAAGTACGGCAACAGTCAGACAATCACCAGAACTGCACATTCTCCCTGACAGACAGTGGATCTGATAGACTTGGAAGAAGTTTAGAAACATTTTGCTTCTGATAAATGTTCATTTGGATATGCATCTGGATGAGACATCTCCTTGTTTCAGTTTCAAGCTGTCATTCAGAGAAATTGATTTGTCCACAGGCAAAGAGCAAGCCTAATTATAAACTGATCATGTCAAAGAGCAGGAATATCTATGATACCCCTAAATATTGATAAGCAGAGATGGACCACACCGTGTCAAGGTGACAACCCAAGTCAGTTTTGATTGACACCAGAGTGGAAGACAACCACAATGGGATTCTCCTATGTCTATACTGATAGGCATATAACATCTTCCAAGAGACACAAGAGTATCCAAGACAGGAGACCAATAGGTACAACACAGATCTTATGGGAAGTCGCCATTCTTCTCAACTGACAATAAGTAGCTACGCAGGACACCTCACAGTGCCTGCAACAGTCCTTACTAAATATATGTAGGCAACAGAATCACATACGTGTCAACATTCAGGAGAGGATTTTGCTATACTGCCAGCCAAGTGGGTCCACAGTTGAGATGCACAGAATATCAGAAAGGCCTTAGGAGCTTGTGTATTCCCCAAGGGAATTCATCCCTTACCCTAGTTTCTCCCATGAAGTGTGGTTCTACATGCTGGGAATTTTCTACAGTGCTATGCAAAAGGCCTCCCACTGTAGCTTGCTGGTCTATGCATCAAGGCCTCTATTGCAAAAGCACATAAGGAATGTGCAAATCCATAATCTGTTTGGTTCTGTTCTGAGCCCCATTCAGAATCCATGTCCCATCAACACTATCACTGTTCTTTCTAACCGCAGCAGGCTACTTGGAAAAATTAAGGTACTGCTTATAGAATACCAGTGCTCACTCATGAAATGGCAGAAAGTGAGTGTACAAGCACATGTACTAGGAAAAGAAGAAGAAAAAAACCGCAAACCGCGAAACCACCTAGCAATGAATTGTAGGGAAACAGTAGAGCTGGAGCAGGTATAAAAGCATGTAAAACTGTAAAGCATATATCATGTTCGGGTTCAAATGGATGAATCACCAAGAGGATTACTTAAAAGCATTGAGTCTGGTATCTTTGTTCAGGACTTTCAAAAGCTGAAAGCTCCTGTTGCTAGAGAGGTCTGGCAGAAAAGTACATTCTACTCTTTTGCATCAGGGTGTAAGAACAGCTACACTGGTTGCAAAAATTTAAAATAATTCCTGAAGATTCTATTAATCTAAAATGTTTTCAACCCAAACCTGCTCCACTTGTCAATCATTTCCCTTTTACCGAGCTATTATTTCACTTTATTCAGCCCTAGATACACTCACAAGGATGTGTTTACTTCAGTGAGGATTTCAGTCTTATCTAGGTACTTTGCTTTACTCCTGCATATGGTGACACTTCATTTCTTATTACACTGAGTGGCCATCATGATCCTTCCTTACTATCTCCACAAGTCTGAGAGAGGATGAAAAATAACCACATACACTGAGAAGAAATGCTTCAGGAAGCTGTTTTCTCATCTGGATTCTTGGACAACCAACAAAATCAACAGTAATCAGGAACATTACTGGGCAGTGGAATTCGAAGATTAGTATTGGTAAATTGTTTGAACAGTACGTAAAATATATTTAGCCTGTACCAAACTTTTCCAATGAAGTCGCTTGTACTGTGTTGAGTGTCTTGTGCTGGAAATGCAGGAATTGCATGTGTCGAGGAAGAGACCTGTGGACATGGGAGGCTAGAAATTATGCACATAGTGCTGGGCTTCTTTGTGGATGAACACATCTTCCAGCTGAATAGCTTCAATTTATTATTTTCACTCTGTTAGAGGGCCTTCTTTTGGAAATTTGTCCACCTCTAGCCTGCAATGCCCACATTTTATTCAGAAATTGCTTTTAAAACAGTGGCCTGTAGTCAAGGCTCCAAAGCAACTTTACACTTACATTATGTATTGTAAAGGTGCCGTCAATGCTCAGGAGCTCTAAGCAAAACTGAACCCATCATCTAGGATAATTTTGAAGATCTGAAGTTCTGAACCTTTCATCTGTTCAGCTGTCTCCTTAATTTGTACAATCTTTGCACTGTGGATGGACTCCTGTCCCCATCACAAAGCTGGCACAGACAGGAGGCAGTGCTGTGGCTATTCATGCTCTCCCTGGGCAGCCAACCCCCAGCAGCCCACTCTGATTGCTTCTGTGCAGAGGAGCTCAGCAGCAAGCACACAGATGCCTTATCAGGTTTCATCTGTAAGTATTTGAAAACCTATCTTCCTCAAGAAAAAGCAAACAAACAAATAAACAAACAAACAAAAAAAGAAACCCAAACAAACAGAAAAAAAAAAACCAAAAAAAAAAAAAACCAAACAAAAAATCCCACAGACGAAACAACCAACCAACCAGCCAAAAACTCAACCTCAAACCAAACAAAAATATAGCAGTTTTTTAAGCTGAAAAACTATGAAACTTGTATTCCTTGTATTGGACTTGTATTGAAGTGGGATTTATATCCACATTCATTCAGAATTGAAACAAATGGAAAAAAGCTTTGCCCAAATATATTAATTTTTCAGACAGGTATGTAATTTACCTAATGTACATGTGTACTCCCAGAAGTCAAGTTATACATAGATTTACACAATTACCTGGATTAAATATTAGAAATCCCTCTTGCCTGGAGAATTTTCCTCCAGATGCTCTGACATAATTACATTCAGTTGAAAGTATCTGTAGTTGTACTGTTGGATAAATTAGTTTATTGCTACTTTGAAATCATTGAATATTATTCCTGTTTCTTCCTCTCTGTGAATCCTTACTTTTATATTCCTTCTTGCTAGAAACAAATTGAAATAGATGTGCTGAACACATGGATATGAATCAGTCTGCCCAGTAATAATTGCCTCATGACAGTTTTGAATTCTTCCAGTTCTTCTCCCTTTGGGATACTTTAGTGGTTTGGATAGCATTAGTAAGAGAGAGACAAAGTACTGTCTCAAGCTAGATATTATTAGTGCAGACTTGATAAAATCTAAACATTTTTGAAACAATTGTTCTCTGAATAATTAAGTGGATTCTGAAAACCTCCAAACATCACTGATTTTTACTACACTTTACATTTTTTAAAGGATCACAAAAGAATTCCAGTCTTGGAGAGAAGTCAGCTTTGTACTGACACTGGGAATATTTCAACAGAAGAAGATGTGAAGGACAATGGTTCCTTTTAATACGTTAGTTTTCATTATTGTCCATTTATAAATAATTACATAAGTGGTGCATATAAATAAAAGTTTTCTTAAAGTATCTTTTCAGCTTTTCTTTACATTTAATAGAAATAATATAGTCAGGAAATTCTCCTGTTTAGATCTCAATACAAAACAAAATGCAAATAGTCTCTAGGTAAATAAACAAATACTAGCTGTTAATAATTCTTGTACATGAGCTAGATGTTGTGCAGAAAAGAATAAATCTGGCAAGGAACTACAAAAAAGATGTAATACAGAAACGTTTTTTAAAAACTCTCTTGAAAAAACAAGTTTTCTGTTTCAGTAAGCAAGCTTTGCTAAAACTTCAGCATTTTCACATTTTATGCTTGGAGATAGCCAGTATATCATTGACCTTGTAAATCCAGTCCTGCCATCACTGGTAGACTCAAAAGTGGATATAATTCATCTAATGGAAGACTTGGTGGCACATGCTTGGCTTTCCTTGTGTTTCTGTGGATGCAGAGGGACCATGGGCTAGGATTTCTGGGTTTGCAGTCTCCTGAGTGTCACACAAATATGTTTGGGCAGTGCATCCCTAAATAGCTGTACTGCTTCTCTATGGGGACAGTGGTGTAAGGGGTAGCCATAATTAAACCGAGTAATGCGAACATGAGCAAATTAGGTTATCATGCTAACCTTGCACCTTCTCAATATATAACATCTTTAATATTAAACTTGATTTTATAGCCTTTTTTTTTTTAATAAAGATGGTGGTTGTTTCTTCTTCAAAATATCTGGAAATATGCCTGGGAATTCTAAAATAATTAATTACCTATTAGCAAATTGAGTCTTCTTGAGCCAAATGATCACCTCTAGTTGCATTTCAATTTGAGCCAAATGTTTCAGAAAACCTGGGCTAGATTATAAATCACAGTTATGCTGGGACCACAGTATACTGGAAAAGATATTTAAAAAGTAGTAATAAATTGCATGCCTTCTGTTATGCAAGCTTAAAATGTGGTCTAGGAGATGCAGATTTGGGTAGCTGTGTTTTTTTGCTTCATAATAACTCCATAGGGCAAAAATGCTGAGCACAGCCTAGCTGTAATTTTAATATTGTTATTGAACATTTAGACCATGAACTATTTTAAGATACTCCTTTAAAAATAGACAGAAAGGTGTAGAACACTGACACAGCAGTCATGGAGGAAGGCTTCTCATATTTAATCATCTGTTTCTCAGGTTCTTATCACCAATAAAGAACCTGCAGAAATCACCTGCACTCCCAGAGGTACAATATCTTTCCAGGGAAAGTATTTGCACAGAGGAACACTTTGAAAAATGTCATCTGAATACAAAGCATGGGGAAGAGACAAGGTACAGAATTTCTAGTGCCTAAGTTGTGCTTGGGGACTTGCACAGTGCTGAGTGTACTGCATCAGGTAAGTGTCTGTCAGCATTCAGCTAGTAAAGCCTTATTTTCAGGAATTTATCTCTTTAGAACTTAGGAATTCATTTTGATACAGAAGCGCTCCTGACAAAACAGTGTCTCATGATAAGAAATATATCTTGGAAAGATGTTGTCACTTGCAAATTATAAAAGTTCAACAAAATACGGCAAACTGAGTAAATATAAGAAATTTATGGTAAAAAATAAATATTCAAAATGTCTGCATTTCTTTCATTTTTAAAAAAGAAAATTATTTCAAAACACTTCAATAGTTAAAAATCACCTTTATGAGTTGGACAAGCCAAGTCCAGCAGTTCAGGGTATCCTGTTTGTGACCATTTATAGCTGATTTCCTATAATTGGAGAGTTTTCAGTTGGAGAGATAATGTGGAAGCCTGGCTAATAAGCATTAATTCCAGTTCAAGAGGATTTCAATCTGCACATAGATTATTAAGTCCACTGCTAAAAGGATTCCATTTTGATCATTTAGCCTGATTTCATGCATAATTTTCTTGTATCAAGATATCCATACATAGCCCAGATGTGTCGTCTGAAAATATGCTTGGGAATGTATAATTATTTATGTTTGTGTGTCTCCATTTTCCCATTTACAACTCCTTTTCATGTGAGACAAAAATCTGAATGAGACCAACCAGCTGTCTCTAGTGTGCTATTTTGGGTGGTGGAGTTCAAATGTAAAACAAAATGCAGTTTTAAAAAACATAACAGACAAAATAGAATGCATCTATAATACTTTATTCTTAAATTTTCACTGTGCCCAATTAAATAAAAAATTCTGTTTTACTGATGGATTTTAAAGGAATATCAAGGTTGCAATTCACTAAATATAGAAGTAAAAGAATGGGCTTTTTTACACTTAGAATTAAATCAGTCCTTAAAACTACAATTTTATAACGCTGCCTGATCATACTTCCTTTGGATTTATATTTATATATTTATAAAATATATTAGTTATTCACAGTCTATATATAAATCAGACCACCTCTGTGAAGAAAATCTACTTTATTTATGCTTCCACAGCCCATATACAGAGAAAGCCACCAAAAATAGCTTATATCTGGTGAGTTGATCACTGTGACAATAAAAGGTTTAAACAGCAAGCTATCTCTCTGCTCTCAGTAACATCTACCAATTTTGCTCACTATGTGTATACTATTTGATATTTTCAAACATTATGAATGCCACACCTTTCTTTTTTGGCTCTGGAAAAGTGACTTTATTATTACTAAATTTGCAATATTTAATGTGTCATGGAAAACCAAAAACATCCCTGAGAATGCAGAAAACTTACACAGTTTGTTTAAAATAGTTGATCTTTCAGACGGGGTTTTTCCCAGGAAAATTCTTTTTAAAGTCATTTAGTACCTAATTTTTTAAGATAATATTGTTAAGATTTTTTTAACAGCAACCAAAAATTGTAACAAGGATGTAATTCCTGAATATGTTTTTTAAAAATTGAGATTTTTTGTTTTATTTTGTTTGCAACAACGTTCTGTTTGATACTAGTATGTGTAAAACATTACTTGTAGAAGCCTACATATCTTGGCTTATCTTAATCCTTTGTTTTTAATAGGAAATTTAAGGTTTGAACCAAGGAAGAAGTTCCCCTGGAAAAGACTGGGATTAATCAAGCAAGAGGTTTTTTTATTATTTACAACACATTCACCTGTCTTTAATCCCAGTGAAAGACATGCCATACTTTAAGTCAGACATAGACTAAAGAGTTTCAAGAGAAGCTTGAGAAATGCAAAGACTACAGCATGTGATGATTGGATCAAGTGGCAGGTGCACAGTTCAGTGACAATATCAGCATGCATTTGACTAAACAGGATATTGAAATCATCTTTTTTTATGCATAAATGTGAGAAAATACAGTGCTTTTGCTCAAATAGATCAGCAACTTCTTACAGGATTGTGTTCTCTTGCCCATTTGGTGGAATCTTCATGACATTATAAAACTCTGTACGTTCCTGCGCAGCTAGTGCCCTACTAGCTACTGTCATGTACCCCCCAATGCCAGCTGGAATTCCCTGGGTCTGGCTTTATAACCAGCTGCCTCTCTTCTCAAGCCCACAGCTGGCAATGCAGCAGGAAAGGGCTGAGATGGCTGCATGCACCAGGAGGAATAGAGGGAGGCTTCTGTTGTGTGAGGGGCACTGCACTGACTGCTCCTCCAAACTGTGTTGCCTGTGCCTTATTCTGAGTGGAACAAGAGCCTTTTGCAGTTTTAGGCAAGCCCCTGGAAACTGGATGAGATCTGGGGGTATTCCCTGGAAGGTGAGGGTACTGAGGAAACTACACCAATTAAGAACTAATTTCAGACAGCTGCTACTGAGGCTTAACTATGTTCCCTGTTCCAAGCCTTCATGGTCCTGACCGGCCTCACCTCTGGTTCCCACCCACATCTTCTTGGCCCAAGAGCCCCATGGCAACTCTGTTCTGTGCACCCACACCTTCCCTGAGCTGTCCTGTAGATAAAATAATCTCTGGTCCTGTCCTCTGAATGGCCCCAAGCCAATGTTGAAGGAAACCTCTTCTTCAGTCTGTTTCTGGCCCCATTTCCTGCTCTTTTTCCTGACTGGTATTCCCGGATGGACCTGGTTCTAGTTCCATACCTCAACTTGACTTGGTATGATTGAGCAGTCCTCAGAAACTGGTTCTGTCACCAACCCAGGACTTCTCAGGGGCTAAGGACTGCACCCACCCACCAAAATCATGGCCTGTGTTAGTTTCACCCTCAGTGCCCAGATAGACACAGCAGCAACCCCTGGTAGAATTAATCCCACCTTTCACCTTGCTGCAACTCTGCTCCAAAAATCAGGGCTGTTTATTGATATCTTTCTTCACAAAGTGAGGAGACACCATCTTGATCTGATGTCTGGAAGGGTGTTGCACTTTGATACTTTTCTCACTGCTATGCACATTGAGAATCTCTACTGCTCTCTAATTCCCTGCTGACTGTGAAAACTGCTGGAGCATGACCAGAGTGTGCTGAACATGTCCTGGAACTCCTCCTGAGTGGAGGAGAAGCATAACATGATATAACTCATCCATAAGAGGAGGGAAAAAGAGGGGGCACATTAAAGGAGGGCACACCACAAGCGAAGAGATGTCATGATTACCACTTAAGCTTACATGACATTCTTAGACTTATAGTTTTATTGACTTATTAAAACCCTACAGTCTGCATTTTCAGCAGTTTAATTCATCTGCTTATTCTGCTGAACTATTTTTGGAGAATTTCCTTTGTTGTTTAACTTACATTAGATTTTGAATGCATTCATTCATTCTGTTCCAATTCTGCCTCTTTAGTCATGTAATTATTTCTATCTTTTCATGCCAAATATCTAGTTTGTGGAAGTTCAGTCTTGGTATTCTTACACTGGTTGTAGATTTTGATGAAATTAGTTCAGTAGTCTACTCTTCATGTTTATGTTCTTCAGAAGCTTATTCTTCATGTTTCCGTTGCTGCTTTACCTTAAGTTGTGGCCAAATTTGCCAAAAGCCTTTAAATATATGCATATAATTGCTAAAATTAAAAAAAAAAAACAAAAAAAAACAAAAAAACCCCAAACAAACAAACAAAAAAACCCCAACCTAGTTTGGCTAAACCTAACTTTACAAAATCAATTTATTTAGATTGAACAAGAAATTGTTTTAACACTATGTAAGAGTAGATCTAGGTACTTAAGTCACTTTTTCTAATATGTAGGCTTTTTTTACTGTAGAGTGATTTTTTTTTTCTTTAGGAGCCAGGCACTCTAATTTTTCACCTTACACATGTGCTAATTTTCTTCAGAGCTTCCCCTTGGAGTTCCTCAACACAGAAAGATCCAAATGCCCTGAGAAGATAGAAGATATCTTGCTTCAGGACTGTCGGTACTGCTAGAAACAGGTGTAATTTGAACCAGGTTTTGCTTTCTCCATTCTGAACAATCACTCAAACCTATGCCATGACCCCTAATCTCTCAATAAAATCGCAGATCCTTGGTGTCAGGCTGAAAAGCAAACCTGTGGTGGTCTGTAAAGCAGTCATCTCATTATTCAGCTGCCATTTTCTGGAAGAAGACTAAAAACAAAAGTAGTTTCAGGGCACAAAGAGCTATCATGCTTTAAACTGCCTCAAAGCCAGGCTTTAGTCCACTGGAATGATTGCCCTTCCTACCAGTTCCCAAGAAATTACACTTTTGCTAAGGTAGGCACGTCAACTTAAGAAATACTCTGGGTAACAAACGCAAAGGTTCAGGGATGTGAGTTATTGTTCTCATGTAGTCTGGCATACATTTGTAAGCTTTGGGGTACAGGCTTCTGGCAAAACTCTCTGCTGCACTGTCTGTGGGATCTGAGTCCAATCTTCCTTCTTTTCACCTCAAAGAAGAAAAAGGTGCATTTGTTGTCTGCCAAGGTCACTGTTATCATCTCCCCTTCTTTTGCCACATGCTGAAGCTTCACAGGAAACAGGAGTGTGGTGGAGGAGGTGGTCTTGGTCTGTTGATACAGTGTATCCCCTCAGTTCCCGTGGCTCACCCACACATGGAAAAAACATTTTTTTGCATTTTGACATACCCTTTCACTGACAATTGTACAGCTCAGCTTAAGTGCAAAATTATAGTGTTTTTAACTTACAGACCACATAGAATTACTTTAAATAGAGGTCACCTTTCTCTCTTCTCTTTGCTTTTCAACCCTCATCCATTATTTACTCAATTCTTTCTCTCTTGGATCAATATCTTCTGGCTAAAAACTTAAACTGTGAAAGTTCAGCTGTTTCTCATCCACCTGTATTCCTGTTCTCTTTGAAGAGCTGTGTTGTGACTAAAATCCTGTTTTGAAAATATATCTAAATTATCAAATTAACCAGAAATAGTAGTTCTGTTTCTTTGTTTATATTAACGTTAATTAAATAAGGTAAAAGAGATGGGCATTCAGTTAGAAGAAAGGAGAAGGCATGGCTTAGATACTTTAAAGAAGAAACTCTTGAAGCCATATCGGTTTTCTTTTTAGTTTGGCCTTCCAAATGTCCACACTACCAATCTGGAAAACAAAGAAATAATCTTTTTCCCTCAATATTTCTTTTCCTCTTTCCCACACGTTATCTTTAGACCTGCTATTACATTACTCGCTTTGCTGCTAGTCTGGAGACTGATATAGTCTGGAGACTTTTCTTAGAAATAGTCTGGAGACTTTTCTTAGTAGCTACTTTCGTCCAGTCAGTCAACCACAGCCAACCAAGTCAATGGTCAGCCTTGCTAGGCTGTGGGAGCACGGGGTGATTAGCAGTTATTTTTTGTTCAGGGATGGAAGCTTGGGACACAAACAGAAGCAGCAGTATTCATGTGTTGCTGAATTGGAGCTGTATATTTGTGTGGAGCCTGCATATTGGTATGAATTCTGCAAGGCCAACTTTCCTAGGGAGAGGTAATACTATTGCAGATATGAGGTCTGTTCTTTGAATCGCCCAGTGGTTATCTCTGAACTTAAAGAAGACATGTATTTTGATGTTTAGCTATTTCTGTTTAGTGACTTCAGATCAAAGATCTTATATTTGTGGGATGCACTGAGACACAAGACTTCCTATGGCATTTCATAACACTAAACGCACTGAGACATGCAGATCAATATTCATCAGTAAGCACCAGAGAACTTATCACTAACATTCATCTTGCCTGAAAGAAATTGAAATGTTCTGCCAGAAAGAACTCTCTCTGAAATGAAAATCAGAGAGGAAACATTTCTGTGAGAAATCATAATTTGATTAGAAAATGCATTTCTAAGAAGACATCAGAAAACCAGTTTTTTTCAGTCCTATACCTTTTAATACATTTTCAACATAGTATATGAGCTAAAATTTGGAACCAAAAGTAAACCTAGAGAGGAAGAGAAAGCAGTAACTGAAGAGAATCTTTTGGTTGCATTTTTATTTATAAGGAGACAAGCGTGCTTTTGTTTACAGTGAAGGAATGGAGACAAGGACATCTACCTTCTTTACTGCTCCACACTTCCTTTTTCGTCAGTAATCCAGTCTTTGATGTGGGATTGAGTCAGATATCAACAGCAGATTTTACATTTTCTCAGTCTGTTTCTGGGTGCTTTACAATGTTATGATTAGCTGACAGCTTAAGTTCTTTTCCAAATTATAACAGCATGGTCCTTCCTCGTGCCAACACATACCAGATCCCACTGTGGAGTGGTTCTAAAAGTAAGCTCAAGGTGCAGTATAACCAACTCATCAAGAAAAATCACAGATCTGATCACTCACCTTTGGGAACAGGTTCACAAGGGGCATCCTAAATGTGCCACTATATGGCAACAGGTAAGTTTAATATCTCCCACCTGCAGACATGATAAGGAAATGACTAAGTTCTCCCTTGAATAGTTTTAAATTGTAGAAATATGTCATTAAATTTGCTTTTCAACAAAACTTAAGAACTACTTAATGTATCAGTATTTTGAGGACTAAGATAATCTACAGGCTATATTTTTTTAACAGAGAGTGGAATGACTGGAATTCTAGGTAGGCTGACCTGGAAAAACTACCAAGTTACTTGAATATCTTGACAAGGGAAATTGTTTTAGTTCAGATTTATTTTCCAGAAAAGAGTGATTTTTTTCTTGCTACTTTCATGTTAGAAACAGAATCCAGACAAACAGTAGAATAATGAACTGCTACAGTGAAATTGGACTATAAATCAGGGGAATCTGAATGATTAAAAAAAAGGAATTGAAAAACATTTCATTTTTTTAATAACCCCAACAGGTAACATCCTTTCTCAACTCAAGTTTACACATTACTTTCAGGAGTTTCAGTTCAAATTCATCTGTGTCTTCTATATAGTAGTTTTGTATAAACCAGAATTGCTGATTATAAATCTTCTACAGAAAAATGAAAAAAAAAAAAAGGATAGGAAAGAATCATGGGTAAACTGTTTCAAAGGACAGTAATTTATATAGGACATCTGACTCACAGGAAGGAAACTGGAACTAATCAGATGAAAATTCAGAGAATGAAGAATTTGCTTACTTTTACACAGTCTGATTTATGGGACTTTAGCCTTATTTTAATTTTGTATTGATTACAAAGCCTTTGCATAGGTTAATGATAAAGGTTAAAACTCCTTCAATAGTGAAAAGGATTGAAAAGATGGATTTCTTCATTTAAAA
The DNA here is from genome assembly GCA_013397935.1 of Dasyornis broadbenti. Taxonomy (NCBI): domain Eukaryota; kingdom Metazoa; phylum Chordata; class Aves; order Passeriformes; family Dasyornithidae; genus Dasyornis; species Dasyornis broadbenti. The sequence goes on from VZRN01003026.1 coordinate 111,191, forward strand.
CAGGCATTATTGGCAATGCTGATTCCAGCACCCTAGAGCCTTGAAGTTATAATGAACATGTCTTATAATGAACATGGATTTGGAAGCTATTGCCCAAGAAAGCAATAGGAATAGATCTAATGAAGGTTACTGTGGTTGTCTCTACCTCAGACAGAGTTATGTTTAGTCTCTGTATAGAAAATAAACCCAAGTCTTTTACACACCTAATACTTGCTATTTTAGCAATATAGTTTTAACATACATGCTATTTATGCTAAAACTGACCTACAAGTAAAAAAATTACATATTGGCTATTTCAACAAATAATGTTATCACTTTCCGATTCTTAAGAATGTGAAACAAATGGAAATGTTTTGGTTTGTGACACCATTTGTTTGTGTTACATTAACTCATAAAAGCCTTGTTTTCTCAATGGAAATACTGAGTTCATTAAGGTATAATGTGAAACAAATGCCACTGTCAGCTTTGAAAGAACACTTTCAAATAGTAGAGACTTAATGTCTGCTGCACTTTTAGTTAAAATGACTTTCCAGACTTATGTTAAGATCATTGGTTACACTCTATTTCTTTTGTATACAGATTTCATAAAATATGCGCAGTTAAACATGATATGTCAGATTCATTTCTTAATGTATTGTTAACCATGCAGAATTTTCTTAGCTAATGCCTTTAGGTAGGTTTCTTAATTGCTTTCTAACAATAACAGTAATACTATTCCTTTGTTTGTATGTGAGATTACTTGCATCTTGATATCCCCTGTCCACTTAAAATTGCTGTTTGTGTTGGTTTGTGTACTATTAAAATGATTGTTAGGATATACAAAGTAAAAAAAGGAAGGTTTTAGATCAAACTATTTTCTCCAAATAAGTACCTATTACATATTACAGAAAATTTCTTTACAACAGTATTTATGCAGTTGGCTTGGCTTCTAAATGATTATGATCTCTCTGTTCCACATCAGCTTGTGGCATACAGCTCAGGTTCAGCTTTTTTGGTACTCATATGGAGTTCTCCTTGGGATATGATACAGATTTCATGGGCTACTTTTAGAACAGCCATGCAAACTCAATGACTGCATTTCACTGAAAGAAATGACTGACAAATTTCAGGGGTGAGACTTATGAAGACATTGAAAATTTGGTGCTAGGTTTTATATCAGAGTATAGAACCTTCCCATTATACTAAGCAACACTCCAAGTTTAAGTGATTTCACTGGCTGTGTCTACATTTTCAAGTAACTTAGCTTGTGAGTTGTGTCCTGGTTTCAGCTCTTCTTATGCACATTGCATGGACATTTGTTCATTCCATGGCTGAGCATTAAGGAAAATGATCTTGGTCACTCCAAAATAAACTTCAAGTTCCGTGGATAATTTATTCCAAGGACTGCTTCCAAAAGGCAACACAAACCAGACGGCTGAAGGCTTGGGTTTCTCTGCCCTACAGAGTACCTCAAAAGCAGTCTTTTTATTTTCGAAGCACTTTCCTGTGCCTGGATATCATATCCCAGAGCTTGTAATGCGTTCCTTCAGCTTCATGTTATAAAAACACCACCTGGTGGGTTGCAGCACAGCCCTCATACTTATTTCGGACACTTTGAACAAAAACAAACAAACAAATTGATAACTGGATCTCTCAGCATGGGAGATCACTGTGTGTGGCTTAAAAGAGGTGCAAGGTATTGTACCATGTAGAGGAGATTTGTTTAGCAGTTTCTTCTAGGTATTGCTGTCCCTGAGCACAGCAGGCGTAAGCCACTCAACTCCACTTTGCCTGAAGGATCTCCTTCTGGGACACATATTTAACTGTGTAAACGCAGCTGCAATGACGCTGTCTGTACTGTAACAGGAAACACTTTCATGAAGTACTGGCTTTTCATAAATGTTTGCATACATCAGATATTGACTATTTTCATGGCAGTACGCAGCCCTTGATCCTGCCCTTCGACACCAGATACTGAAACCAAAATTGATTAAAGGCAGGGGTTTAGGAATAAAAGTGAAAATATACTACTACAGGTGAAAAAATATGAACTTGATCAAAATTTCACTTTGTTATTTATTTTTTATTCTCCTACTTTGCATTTCTAAAATGCGATCCATTTGCAACAGCTACGTGATTCAACATTTAGTTTTAGTTTTCTATCAAAGGTATAAAGCATGATGGTAGGGGATATGTTGGAAAACATTCACTGGTCACTCAGTGTTGAACCTGTTATGTGACTAAGTGTTGGGTTTGTTCAAATTCAGACCAAATATCTACATCTGTGTATTCTACTTCCTTCTTCTGCGTTTACTTTTTTCTCTACACTCACTATAATGCAAGCTGCTGATTCAGTTATCTAAATAGAAGGGTCAAAAGTGACTGGAGATTCTCTAAGATGCCCAAGACATCCTTAAAGAGTTTTATAAGAATCGGGCTGCTTTTGGATAAGCAGCGATTTGACAAGTATGATACCTCTCTTCTTTACACCTAAATTGTCTATAGGCACCTATGTTTAACCAAATGAACTCTACAGCAAATATAAACTCTATAGATATCAAAAACTAAGTGGAATTAGTTGCACCTTGCATACCACCTCTGATTACCCTCTTAAGCTCTCCACGTCAGCATCAACATAATACTACTTTATGCTGCATTCGGGGTGGTGTTCACACTTGGCTTAACATTCCTGACACAAACTAAATCGTGTAAACAACACAGCAAACAGGACATTTTGCCCTGCCAAAGTATGAGATCATGTGTGATTTTAAAATGAGTGTACTGATTTGTTTTTAATGTTTTTAATGTAGTTTAAGGACTCTGGCCTTCATATTTAAAAGTGGCTTCAAACAACTGAGAAAGTGTAAGCACATTTTTAGCTTGCTGGATGTTCTTTTGATTTTGGTTTTTTGTTGCTTTTGGTTTGGTTCCTTCTTGCATAAGGCGAAGTGGCTGTAGAAGACTTTATGAGAATTATGAGAATCATTCACTCTATGAAGAGAATCAATTTCCCCATGCTCCAAGACACACATTAATCAATGGATGCTGGGAGTTAGGGGTCCCAGTGGGCTGATTATTTTAATTATTCACTATATTTATTTTCCTTCCACCTTAAAACGTCAGGCAACAGTCACAGGCAGACACAAACAGTGAAGCAGAGACATTACTATAATGGCAAAATCTATTAATTTTGGGTTCAAACCTTTGACAAAATGAGACTGCACCCAAATTAAGATTTTAGACCTAATAGAAAGCCACAAGTTGATAGGAGTAAACACCATTTTACATCATGCAATTTTATTGTGGGTGAAGGCTGTTTTCTGTGTAATTAATTGTTTTCATTGATAGGGCAACACTTATGTGTATGTTCATGTAACATTAGGTTGCATAATGAAAAAGTCTCATTTGTTCTAAATGAATAAAGTTGAATGCTCTGTTCTTTTGTCATGAATCTTGCAGCAAATGGAGCTTCACTGAAAGAAAAAATTTGAAGTATTAAATCCAGCTGAGTAAGCTGATTTATAATTCATATATAGCAAACATATGAGCAATGTTATATAATTTATTTTTATTTAAAATCAAAGCTTAAAGATCCCCAAAGTTTCCTTGGAAAAATGTTTGAAAATTGTGCCATTTCTTTAACTTCTATGGATCAACTGTTAATTTCTCCTTCATTAAATGAAAACGATACGAAATAAAGCAATGATACACATCTCACTGTCTTGATTCCTGGCTCAATTCTCAGCAGAAATATCTCATATATCTCTCACTATGTAGTCAAAGAATGGCGAAACATAGGTTTGTTCTGTACTATGTGTTAATGAAATCCAGTGGGGTTTTTCATTTGTTTGTTCATGACTAGTTCTGAATTTTGAAATATTTAACTCATAGAATCACAGAATCGTTGAAGTTGGGAGGAACCTCCACAATCACCCATTCCAATGACACTGCTCTTTTCTGTTTCACTTAAGGGGAAAGTTGCACTAATCTGTAAAAACAGATCTCCTGAAGAGGGTGAATATGTGCACTGCTATATGGGTACTATAAGAAGGGCATATAGAATATGATTTCCATCTGGGGACATCCCCTAGGTTTTCCAAGTATAGATGCAGTCATAAAAACATGAAAGCAGCCACCAGAAATTAGTCCTTTTCCAGGTACCCTTCATAAGAGAGTTTTCACACATCTTTTCCTCTCTTCATTAAGACTTCATGGCCAACATCAGATGAACTTCACATGGAAGAGTTTTTGAATGATAATAATAAAGGTAGTCCATTATTTCTACTTTTCCTTCTAAGCACTGGATACTCATAAGTATTTTGCAACATTTTTAAGAGTAATGGCTTAAATACAGTAGTTGCAGAATGATCTGACATATACTCAGTATTTTTTCCTCACATATAGCTACTGTTCAGTAAAGGAACATATATAAATATTTTTTAAAGTAGCAAATGGAAGTTTTCATAGGAACCACTATGTATGCACTGAAGTATTTCTGAGATATTTAAGCACAGCTGTGTTATTTAGTTAACATAGTTATATTTTAAAACATTTTCATGATATTGGGTAGTTAGGAGTAAAACCTGGCAAAAAAACCCTCCAGTCAAATAAAAGGATGAGGCATCCATTAGAAGCTTTAAAAGTTCCAGATGGCAAAACATTGGCCAATCAAATAAAAAGTTTTGGGAAACAATATGCCATTTTAATTTATGAATGAAAATGCAAAGTAATGTAAAGTAAATACTTATTTTTCTCCCTTTTTTCTCGTTTTATTTTGTTAAAATAAATTAACATTTCTTCAAAATCTTTCTCATAAATTTAGGGACAGAATTTCAGCTAGTTATTGGTGTTTTCCTCCAAAAATCGTTTTAAAAGATCCTGAAATTTTGTTTGCATATGACATAAATAATTTTTTTTTTTCTTCTAAGAAGGACTTTGCCTACAGCTTCATGGTCCTGTCTCGTAAAAGTAATATTCCACAGTTTGTCCCATCTGGAATACTATTCCATCCTTACTCAACTTTTTCCTCATATTTGAGACTTGTAGAAAATTCTGGTTCCATAAAGGCTGTATTTTGAATCTTCCAGAACATCATAAGAATGTTGCACTAAGAGAAATCCAGCTCTTCCTCTTCTCTAAATCGTTGTCTGGGTTTATGTCTGAGGTGATATCCACAGAAGCTCATCTTGAGAACCTGTGTTAGTTCTGCTGTGTTAGTACTGAGCTACTCTGTTGCTCCACAGACAGAAGGTAATACAGCAAGGTGGCTGAGGTTAGACTACCCTCACACAAACATTTTCTGGTTTGGTTTCAAAGTAGGCCGTTGCCCTACATCGTTCAGAGGACGTTCCATTTAAAACCTTTAAATATATTAAAGTTCCAACATGGCCCTTTGTAGGCAAGCATCTACTGCTCCAAAGTCATAGCCCATTTTTGTAATATTTTGACAACCTCAGTAGAAAACCTCCATGTCAAATGAAAATGTCCCATGACTTTAGGTTTGACTTTTCAAATCAAGGCTAAAGGTTCTTGCTCTATATTTGAAGGAAATTGTATTGTTGATGTAGGTATTTTGCAGAACACAACAGGTCAGGTTTCAGAGCTGCCAATATCATTACATCTCACAAGCTCTAAATAGGTTTAGAACATGTTAAAAAGCTTTAGAAATACTCTGTGGCTGTTATAATATAATGAGATGCTGTAATATTAATCACTTAATTATAATTTGGTGAAATTCTTTTACTGATTATTTTTTTCTAAACCAGAGCAGGACAATACATTAAATTGCAGCAATTTACAGTTTCAGAGCTGATGCTGCAGACATATATGTGATAATTGTCAGCTTTGCTTTATGTAGACTTATGCAAACATGACATTTGGATTTTAATTCCCAAGCTATATATCTTCTGCTCTGCTGAAATTATAACTTCCATCAGAAAAAAATCCCTCTGACTCAGTTGAGACTTCTGAATTTTACCATTTTTCCGGTCAAAATATTAGTTCTAGTATGATTTTAATACTAAACTAGACATTTATCACAGATAACTTGAAATACTTGGGAAACTTAAATGCTTTTTCTGTAACATAATTCCAGCTTCAGACATGTGAGGAGACTAAAAGCAAACAAGTTTGCTTTATTTTTGGTCTGTTCTACTACAAATGTTTGGATAGCTCTCATTCCAAGTTTGCTGTGAACTATGAAAATGAAACTAATTTAGAGGAAAGGATCTCTTCTGTTACTCATTATGAGACATGGAAGGTGGGTGGCACATATGTTTAAATCCTGATGCATAATGGACAACAGAACCTACTAATTTAAACAGAAAGTATAGCCTAGGTGTAGGAATTAAATCTGTAGTTATACTTTTTAGAACCCCAACAGCATAGCACCATTGTGTTCAAATAGGTTATTTTTAAAGAGTGTTTCTCTTTTCAGGGATTTTTTTCACCAGATTATATCTACACATATTTTTTGGACTTCTTATTTCAATAAAGTCAAAGTTGTGGCATAGACTTTTGGGGCTGAATAGGTGAAAGGTTTGCTGTATGGTTACACTACAATTCTAACAGTGAATTCATTTTATATCAGAGATTATATTTAATGATTTATAGCATTTTGATTGATCATGGGAAAATATAATGGTAGATTTGAACATTTTTTTAAAACATTGTTTTAATGGGAACTTCCAAAGCCAATAGTTTTCATTTGAGCCTGGAAATTTAAAAAAAAAAAAATTCCATCAAAAGAAATCTCTATTTTCCATGATATTGTAAGTTAAAGTTTCACTGGAAATTACACCTGAATGTCCAGTCATTAATTAATATCTAGTCATATAGACTTCGGATTCAAAACATATTCAGCTGAAGCTGGTTATTTCTTCAACAGCAACACCTAAGAATATTTTTCATTTTTATGCTAATTAGCTTTTATAATTGATATCCTGCATGAAGCCATTTCTTTCACTACTGTGATAATGTATCTGTAAATACACTGGGAAAAATCTACTTTGTTATACCTATAGCACTTGCTGAACTGCTTTGTTGTGGAGGTGAGAGTTGAATTTTTCAGTCTATTGAAATTAGTCTTTTTAAATATAAGAAGACCTCACTAAAACTCTGTAAAAATTATGCAAACAATTTTTTTTTTTGCTTTTGTTCTACTTAAAAAAATCTCCCTGAAAAAATCTTCTTGATATACCTTCAAAGTGATGATCCACTCAAAATTATTTCAGTGAAACACTGAAAGACTGCTGTTTTTCTAGTGAGCTTACTGAATGTACATGATGAGGAAAAGTTGTATTCCTTCCTTTTCAACATCTGTTGTCACTCTTCCTTCTTGTGTGTTCACTTGCATTGTACTCATACAGCTAATTTTCACAAATTCCAGGAAAGAGAATTGGATTGATAAATCCACACAAAATAGCAGTGCACACTGCTTAGTACAGCAGCAAAGAAGACAAATTCATTCTAGAAGGCTTTTTCCAGACAGCATCCAGCAGGTATTTTCAGACAACATGTTTGACTTTAGCTGACTCTTCCCTTAATGCTTTTTTTCAAGGCTGCAGGAAGGATATTTGAGTACATAGAGCACAAGTTCACGAAAAGCAGCTTTCAAGCTGCTTTTAGAGAAAAGAGTACTTTTAATGCAAGCACCAAAAAAAGTTGTTCTTTTCAAGAATGACTATCCTCTGCAACTTCTCTTAAACCAGCTTAACAAAGAAGATAATACCATTACTAAAATATTTATACTTCATCATAGTCCCTTTGAATAACAAAAAAAAAAAAAAAAAAAAAAAGGATTCACTATTTTTTTTATTTTTCCTAATAATNNNNATTCACTAGTTTGTTCATCTTTCCTAATGATACAGAAAGAAAAGTACCTAGACAATGAATACTAATGCAGAAACTCAGACTGTAAAATCAATATATCAGCTCAGTAGAGCTGAGCTTCTTTCTAATGCTGCTGTTCCAGCAGTAGAGTTTACCTTCTGAATTATATATGTATTGACCTAATTACATAAATATTGACTTTGCTTTATATGAAGCTTTTTTCAGTCTCGGTGTAATTACAATGTCAATATTTGTTGTATGTAATAACACTGAATTTAGACTTGTTAATTTTGATTGATAGTGGCATGCCACAAGTTATTATATGGGATAAGACAGTTAGTCTACAAGCATGCATAGCAGAAACAAGCAGCTGACAATGCTACCAAATTTCAGTGTGTCTCCAAGACCTGTTTCCAATGTTTAAACAGGCAGAGGAAATATAACAGGTGATTATATGCTTGTTTCGTACAAGGTACTGGTTTTAGGTGGAGAAATACTTACCCTGGTAAAAAAAAAAAAAAAAAAAGTATAAATATTCAGCTGGGAACTCAGTAAGAGAGTTGTTGTTCAAAGTTAGTTTTAGAATTTTTCTTTACAATGTTGTAAAGTCTGTTTAAATTGTGCCAAAATGGAGGTTTCATTTAGTAACAACTATATTTTGCTGCATACCTTCCATGAGTTATACATTATTTTGCAATAATATTGGGATCCAGGTACAAGAAATTTCACATTAAATTATTTCCTTTTTTCTTCAAATCCAAGAAAGATTTGAGCAGTATACTTTTAGGTACTACTGAGTCTTGCAAAACTGTTCACTTCAGTCTGCAAATGTTTGTTGAGATATATTTCTACAAGAAAAACTTCGTCCAGAGTTGGCAGACCTCAGAACTGCTTTCAATGATGAATAGCCATATAGTATAGTGCATGTTTTTAGATGCAATTATAAAGGAGTTTGAATTTGGCAGTAACATGAGAATTGGAAACCAAACTGTGACAGTCTGTGTGCTGAGGATATTTAAATTTGTTCTAGCTATAATGTGTTGCCATTAGTGACAAGGCATACATCATATTGTATTTTCTTATTTGTCTCAGCAGGGATGCCAGACAAGACGAACCTCAGTGACGTAAAACAAATCCATCAAACCAACGATGGCAGCACTTTAGACACAACTGGAGCAGGATGTGCAGCAATGGCCAATTATATGACATTTATGCTGATTAGTTTGGTAATACTGTTTCTCAGTCTTTGGTAACTGCTTAGTTCTGACTTGATACATGTATCTCATTGTCATCTATCTATCCCCATTCACAGGCTTGGAATAAGGGATCTGGAGAATATAGCAATATTTATGGTATCTTGTATAAGATCAGCCACTGATCTTAGGCCTGAATATTAACTAAGTTTTTAGTGTAATATTTTACCTGTGTTTTTTTAAACACCTGTATAGTTACAAAAACCCATGCTTTATTTTATAATTATTATGTTAGAAATAAGTTGTCTATGATAATCTTTCTCTTAAAAGCAACTTGTAAAAAAAGTCATGGAAAGGGCCCCTGGAGATTATCTAGACAACCCTGTGCTCAGAGCAGACTCACTTGGAGCAAGCTGTCTAAGGCCAAGTTCAGTTGGTTTTGGAATATCTCCAAGGATGGATACTCTAGAGTTTCTCTGGGCTAACTGTTCCAGTGCTTGAGCACTCCTAGCAGACATTTTTTCCTTACATTTAAATATTATCTACGGTAATTCCGTTTGTACCTTTTGCCCATTGTGCCCACTGTCACTGGGCACCACGGACAAGAGTTTGGCCCCATCTTCTTTACTCTCCTTATTAGGTTTTGATAAGAACCCTCTCTGCATCTACTGTCCTCCAGGCCAAACAGATCCAGCTGTCTCAGCCTCTCCATTTATGAGATTAGTTCTCATACCTTAAAAATCTTCACAGCCCTTTGCAGGAATCCATCCACTATGTCTACGTCTCTCTTGCCATGGTCCTTGGGAGCCCAGACCTAAACACAGCATCGGAGATGTGTCTCACTAGTGTGGAATAGAGGGGAAGGATCACCTCCTTTGACCTGCTGACATTTTTCCTGATTCAGCCCAGAAGGCGGTTGGTTGTCTTTGCTGTGAGGGCACAGTGTGGGCGCTTTTTCATCTTGGTGTCCATTAGGACCACAAGGTCCTTCTCTGTAAAGCTGCTTTTCACCCAGCAGGCACCAACCCCTGGTGCATGGGGTTATTCCTCCCCAGGAGGAGGATTTGACATTTCCCTTTCTTGAACTTTCTGAGATTCCTATCAAGCTAACTCTTCAGTCTGGCAGGATCCCTCTGAATTCAGAATTTTTTTTTATAGTACATAAAATCTATATGTTAGGTATTATATATGATAGCTGCATTTTATCTAGGGATAACAGCAAGGTTAAGATTCAATGTTGGATTAAGGTATCCTAATCTATATGTCTACATACAGATATTTACATATATGCTCTGTATCTCTAACCTGTATGTAGTCATTGGATTTCAACTGCTGAAATACCAACAGTGAATGCCAGTTGTGATGCTTAAAAAAACCCACCTGGTGTCCACTACTGTTCTGAATGGCCTCAGGTTTTTCTCTGGACAAGTGACCACAGCCTTTTGTCAGCACCGTCAGCAAAGCCCAATGCATTTTTTAGCTCATATGAAGACAGACACCTAAAAAAGCATCTCTGTTGCCCAAAAATAGATGGCTGGTGCCACCTACAATTTCTTGGAATATCCAAGACATCCTCACAGGACTGGCATGTATGATGCAAGACTTATGGGATGTTCCAGAGGCTTTCTTAAATGGGAGTCATGGGGAGTGGAAGCTGGCAGCTAAGCTGGACCTCTTTCTTTATTTCAAACAGATCTTGACATTCCCATGTGGGCCCATGAATCATACACCAAATCTCCATCAATATTATTGGTAGCTTAGATACCTAGTTGCAGTGGTGACACATGAATGCAAATCTGATTCACAAGAATCCCAGGCTGAGTTCTTATGCTTCATGAAATGAAGCAAACAAAAGTGTTCCACAGTACTAATGAATTATTATATACTACTGTTATAAAATTTGATTATTCTACCATGACTAATTCCCATGTCATTTTCACCAGAAAGTATTTAAGAGTATTTTGTAGTTATTTCTCCTTTACAGTCTTTAAAAAGAGAAAAAAATTAGAACTCTTCCTAGACTAAAAAAGTTACTCTTATGTGAGACTAACATAAAGAAACATACATAAATGTTTTTATTCCCAAATGTATCTGTTAGCCATTAACGCACCCAGTATCATACACAGTATAACAAATAGGTGAACAGATATAAAAGTTAGAAAAGCAAGTGAACATTCCTATGAGCAATTCCACGCCCAGATAAACATTATTAATAGATATGTGTACCAGTCTATACATTTTGCTTTCCTTTGCAGATTTTGTAAATCCATCTTTCAAATTCACCTGTCTTGTTTACTCAGCATACACTGAAATTATGACATTGGTAATTCGGGGAAAGAAAATGGGATTTCATTATTTTCCTTTGTTATGTCAACTCACACTAGTAATCAATCCAGTTTGGCAACTTTTTTTTTTTTTTTAACAATCACCAGCTTCAGTCACTTTAATGAAAATGGAATAAAGCTTTGAAAAGGAGACACAGAAATGCAGAAACCCGCCCCCCCCCGATTATTAATTACTTAGAATTTTATTTATATGCTGAAGCACTTTCCCGTTCCTAACTTTTGTGTGTTTTTCAAGACCTTACAAACACTGGTAGTCAAGGAATAGTAGTTTAATCCAAAGAACGTTGAAAATACAAGCCTCATTTTCATATCTTTATAGCAATTAGTCCTAAGACCTCCTCAGGTACATGTGAATTTCTAGTCTGTGATACTCCTCTTTTTTGTTTTTCTTGGCCTGCTCCCATTATCTTCAACACTGTATCTACACAGAATAATTTCTAAGATTCCTTCTGGAGTGGAAAATTAAGTCTCTCCTTCCCAGACACTTATGAACAACCTAGTGGCATTATGAATAATAGTGGCAGGTCTGGAGATTTTTCACTCACTGATCAGCCATGAGACCTCCTTCACCTTCTTGTTCCATCTGTCTCTAGACATCACCACACACTGCACATCATTGCTCAGGCTCATACATCTGGCAGGCTGCATCAAGATCCTTCTATTAAATCTACATGCTACATAGCAATATTCCAGTTTCTTATAGTATATAAAATAATGAAAACAGGTCAGAGCAAGGAGCAGGGAGGCAAGGGTCTTTGACAATCTGACTCACGGTCACCTTGCAAGGGATGTACCATTGCATGGAACTGTGGAAACATGCAGGATGTTGTATAGCTCCACATTTGGAAGGTAGGGGAAAAAAAGACAAAGCAAATGACCAGTGTTGCTGTGCTAAAGCAAACAATGAAAAGAGGACTAGCACTGAGCAGAAACATGCAGAATGTTTTAGAGAAATCAAGATGAGAAAAAGGAAAAAAATGGGTAAATTGGAGATTGTGGCAATAGAGTGCAAAACTACCTTTATCCACATAAAATGATGGACAGTACGCAGTACCTATGTGAGTCACTCTGTGTCAATTACCTGGACATGTGGAAACTTTTCCCAAGACCAGATCATACAGAATGCACAGGACTGCCTCTGAGCTCCCCAGATGACCTCAGAAATGACATGTAGGTCTTGTTTCCTCTTTCGTTTCACTTGTTTATACTTGAGCATTTTTAACAGTCTAAATCTTTTCCATATTTCCCAGAACATTTGGTAAATGAATTTTTTCCATTGCTTTGTTTTCTTTTAAATAATCTCGTCATATATTGTAGCTGTTATGGTCTAAAGCAGGAATTCTTTACTCGAAGTGCACTGTGTCTCAGACAGACACTCCCTCAAAAGCTGGTCATACTAAAATTGCAGTGGACGTCACTAGAGTTGAGTAACTGGCCTGAGTACATTTTCTTTTTAAATAGCAATCATAAGGTAAGAGAGCTGTGTAAGGAATAATTTCTTAAAGGACAGTCTGGTTACTTAAAAAAAAATCCAGGAAAAGAAGAATTTTAAAAAATACAGTATTTCGGAAATCCATATTTATATTTGGTAAAATCAAGCTATTCTTCTTCTACCCTGAGATCAAGAGAGGCCCTATATGCAGTGCACACCAATTTCTTAGGGAAGTCTGCTGCTTCCCAGGGTACAGCCCTCAGGTCATTGTCCATTACTGGTGTTTCAGGAAGGCCAAGGTCAATTAAGAAAGATTGAGGTGCCACAGTGTGTCCAGAGAAATGCAGGAGCTGGTGAAGGGTCTAGAGTGTCTGAGGGGGCTGGGATGGTTTAGCCTAGAGGAAAGATGGCTCAGAGGAGACCTTACCACGCTACGAATACCAGAAAAGAAGTTGTAGCAAGGTGGGTGTCGGCCTCTCCTCCCTGGCAACAAGTGAGAGAATGAGAGGACACAGCCTCGAGCTGTGCCAGGGAAGGTTCAGAACCTATATAGGAGGAATTTCTTCATGGAAGGGGTTGTTCAACATTGGAATGGACTGCCCAGGGAGGGAATGGAGTCACTATCCCTGGAGATATTCAAAAGGCATGTAGATGTGGCACTTAGGGGCATGGTTTAGCGGTGGACTTGGCAGTGCTGGGTTAACAGTTGGACTTGAGGATCTTAAGGTTCTTTCCCAACCTAAATTATTCTACAATTTTTGACTGCCCATTTCTATTTTCATTAGATATGCCTGTATTTTTAAATTTACTTGTATCTCCTGGGGAAAAGGTACTGGAGTACTTATTCTCATGACTAATGCCCTAGCACTTTAAATAAACATTTCAAGGTGAGAGCTTTTCCTATGTGTAGCTGGTGAAAGAGAATAAAAAGCACCTGTTTCCTTGGGAAGCAAATATCATTGTTCCTTTTATGACTAATAAAAGATGATGCATAATTACAGCTATGTAAAAGGTTATTTTTGTATTTCTCTCTTTCTATAGATAGATACATGCACATATAACTTCTTTATTCCTCTGTACCTGTATGTTTATGTGTTAAAATAATATTCTTGTTCAGATTATAACAGGGTTTAAATTAACCTACTGAAGATTTCAGATTAACCTTATTATTTCCATATCAACTTCTCAGGATAATCAATTAAAATGTGTGGTTGAAGTTATCTCCATTTATTTTTTTTTAATATTCAATTTTACTGTGAAATAATTGTGTAAGCTTTAATCTTATTTAGAAAATTATGTGCTTTTCTATGTGCTCTGAGTCACAACTGAATATAATAGGAATTAAAATAAAAGTTGTTTCTAACTATATTATACTCAAAAAGCTACTGTGACTCTTGTAAAGCCCAGATTTTATTTTTGAAAAATGTCAGCAAATATTACGTTCTAACTCTTAATTCTTTCTTCCAGTGATATGTGAACAAATTTTGCCAGACAAAATTTGTATATCTGGCAGTTAGAGACTATATCTTTTGCTTTATTTTAGAACTTGAAAAATGTGGAATACTAGAGAAAGTATACCTGGTACCCCATGAGGCTCTTTTCCAGTTCACATTGAGGAGGAAGCTCATGCTGAGCTTCTGTGGCTGGGAGGACTCGGTCGATGCATCTCATCACCCCTCACAGTGCAGAGGGCTGTGCTAAGATCACCTGCTGTGCGTGCCTAATTTAGGTGTCACAACGAAGTCTCTCCAGGTTTGTCAAGCAGTCCAAATCAATTGTTAGTCTCCTGAATGTAAGTCACATGGAGGTCTTTGTGGCAGTTTCTGATTTTCCTGCTCCTCTCAATGTCACTTTCTTTCCGATTTGAGCTGGTACAAGAGTTTACAGGATCCCACAGTGAAACTGGTCAGGGTATTTCTGGCTCAAAGGATCTCCTTGATCCAGTTCACCTTGCATCTTCAAAGACAATGCCACTGGTGCAATGGATGGTATGGTCATAGTGCTCATGGAATGTTAGCCACACATTTCTAGCACAACATTAGGGACAACAAAGCATTTGAATAACATAAAAATATAATGCAAAGTTGTTTTCATAACTGCATTATGTACAAGTGTAATTCACATTTCAGTATCTATAGCAGGATATGGCCATTAAAAAAAAAAAAAAAGCATACTGAAGTCTGATTTTATTTATACACATGCCACACATGAAAGTGTATAACAGATCTCTTCTGCTGATGGGCAAAAACATACTGCCCAATACATATGTTAATGTGCCTTACCATGAGTCATTTCTCTTCTTTGTCCCCTGTATCTGTCTTTAGGGGATTGGTATTGTATAGAATGTGCTTTCCTGTTTGCTTTCAGTTCACTTTATTTGTATCTATAGCTAACACCTTTGTGCTGGCTGTTAAAAATATAGCTCATGTCTGTTAACATCTGAGCTTTTTGGCAGACAGAAGTGTTCATGAAATCCATGTCTTTCACCTTCATATTATTGAAAAAAAAAAAAAAGAAAGAAAAAAAAAATCACAGTTTTATCAACTGAAACAAAATATGGAACAGCAGGCCTTGAAAAAGGTAAAAAGCAGCATCATCCTGAAGCATAGAAATTGCTTGTCATGTATATCTTTAGTAAGCTATAAAAAATATGGTATTTTTAGTCTCAGAGCAATGACATAGTGCATGGGCTAGCTCCTTCTTTTAGACATTTGTGATACTACTGAATTCCATGGATATAACTGTAAACATAGTTTGGCTTTGTATTATCTACATGCAGAATTGAATTGATACACTTAATACAATAAGATTGTTTTCAGAAAAGCATCACAAAATTACAAGTAATAGCAATTTGTATTTCTCTGCTCTCAACCAGCTATATGTACACCATAACAAATAAAAAACTAACTTAGAAAATATTTATATTGTGAACTCTTACCTCTATGACTCTAAGAAAAATGTATGAAATATGTAGCAGTGATAAATTGCAGCATTTCAGTAATCTAAGTATCATGGATTAGAGGAAATTATGTAGGTTTTTATCTCTTTTTTAATAATTTTATACTCAGCCTTCCACTGTTTGTTCGGGTCTTAAAACTGGCAATTTCAGACCACAGAAGAGGGATTATATTGGGTTGTCAGCATCTGGGGTCCTTCAAAGGGAGGAATACAACATCGATGCTTTATTTTTTCTCACTTCAGGATTCACTTTGGCATCATTATATGTTTGCTAACATGCTTTTATACCTTTGCCCTTCCTTTATTCATCTGTTGCTCCAGATTGCGTCTGATTCTAATATACATGGTGCCAGTTTTGTCCTGGTCCAGAGCTGCATTTCTTCAAAGACCATGGGTCCATTGTTTACAGCTATGAGTTCCCCAGTACCAGCCCTGTGCCCTGTCCTTTGGCATGCCGTGCCTGTGCTGCAGTTCTCTGCTCTTGCACTAAGCCTGTGTTTCTCTACATTACGTCATTGTCTTAGAGTCATAAATATCTCATTCTACATGGTGTAACTGCTTATTGCTGTTGTCTATATAAAACTATGTTTGTCTCATATAAAGACAAATGAAAGTAAAATCAATTTGTCATAGTCGCTAGGTCAGTCAGGAAAAAAAACCCTTTTGTCACAGCTTAACTGAGCAAAACAAAGCTACAAATGAGTAAAGAAACATTCAGAGAGCAAGTCTGAGGAGTGCCGGTCTGGAGGGCTTGAAAACTCAGTACCAAGCCAGTAATGGCCACTTTAGCCATGGCAATGCCATGTTCCAAGGCTACACAGTTTACACCAGGATGGTTTGAGACACCTGTCCCTTTCTGGTGCTGCAGGGAGGCAGTGGCCTCCTCAGCCGTGTCCTGCAGTGTTTCTGCCTGAGGCCATCTCAAAAGGTAAAAACAGCCTCGGCGTGGCCAGATGAACTGAGCCCTCAGGATCAGTGGGTTGCTGTGAAAGTGATTCCTCTCATCCTGAGAAAGGTGTCTAGGATCACATAGGGCTCTTCTGGTACAGATGAGATTAGTTCACGGATATCTAATATTTAATAGGTGAGTTTACAAGAGATAAAGTTTACTTTTGTCATGGGATTCAATCCAGTTCAGTCCTTCCAGATTCTCCTTCTAGAAGAAAAACTTCTAAAGTGTTACCTCTCTTCATTGGCTGCACAGGGAATTTGGATACTTCCTCTAGCAGGACTGGTCCTCTACATCACCTGATACTCCAGCACCATCTGGATCTATTGTACAAATTTCTGCAGTTGCGTAGGCTAAAACTGTGCAACCTGTGGCCTTGAAACTGAATAAAAATGGTTATGGGAATGTTAATTTCTTTTTAATTTTGGTGCAAAAGTCAGGGAGAGGCACTCTCCATACGTTTCTGGAAAATTAGTAGAATTTCAAATCATATTATGGGAGAGTTTATAAACCCATGAACATACTTGCTAATCTAAGTAATGATCAGTTCTGTTTCAGATGTAGATAGGTGATAACAAAGAAAATAAACCATTCTCTACCACAGGATTTACCAAGGAAATGTAAGGGAAATTTGCTTGTGTCTAGTAAGATTTTGTCATCAGTTTTATCTTAATGTAATGCAAAAACTTGAAGCCAAATTTTCTGATTGTCACTCAATAAAATCAAAGCCAAAAACCCCCAACCAAACAAAAAATTAAAAGGAGAAAAGAAAAAAGAATAGAGGGATAAGATGACATTATTCCAATGGTAAGAAATCTGTGATGGAAGTCCTGACAAATTTCATTCCTGTTCCCTGAGTGGTTTCTGCATTTTAAATGTAATTGTTCCCAGATAAAATCCTGACAAAGTCCAGAGAGAATACAGTAGGATTTCATACTCTCTGTGAACAAACTCACTGTCTCTGAGCTCTGATGGTGGAACAGCTTTTTTGTTATTGTCTCTAAAAGCTATTGTCATCCCCCTAGATTGCATCATGTCTGCTCATGAGTTGCCACATCTTACAGCCTAGAAATTTGCAGAAACTCATCTGTGTCTAAATTGCTGTGGCAAGGACAAACACTCATATCACTGCTGAAGACAGAAATCTTCAGGACAGTAGAACCAAGACCAGTAATAATTTCTCTGGAGCTAGTGGAAACTCTCTTTTAATGTGAATCAGAGTTCTGAGGGTTGAAACTCTAGCCAAGCACCACTGTCACCTGAAATTAGAAAAGGAAAATTATGTGATAACTTACATTAAGATATATACACTTGCCTCTATACACAAACAAGCAGCTAAGCATCACCAGCACAATCTTTTTTGGGGTTTTGAGATTTTTTTAATGAACAATTTCTTTCCTTTAAGTCATAAGATGATTTTCGAAGAGTATCTTTCAGTTTTAGAAACAAAAGGCAACATACAACTGATTGAACACTCAGGAAAGAAAGACGATATAAATATTTACTTTTGCATTTTCATCTCTAAAGCAATAGAATACTTCATAGCTCTTTCAATCAGGAGTCTGTGTACCAATATTTAGCAAAAAGCATTGATTATCTGTGCATGAAAACATCTGGTTTCAAAGACCATCATTTGACTCTGAAAAAGATCCAATGTTATCAATATCCATTTTTCTTATTTTTCCCAGTTAAACTTAAACAACAGTGGTCAAAAGTAGTAATTAACATGCAAAACTGTGTTACTCTAAATGTTTTTTAAATCCCAGCACAAATATGAACTCTATCCGTTCTCTGGCAATAAGATGAAAGCACAGATGTATAACCACTAACTAGTACGCGTATAGTTCATCCCCACAACCGCATAACCAGTCTGTTCTCTCTCACATTATACCCCATTGCTTTTTTTGAATGCTAATATTATTTACTATTCTATATAATTGTCAATTTTAGCACTTTTTTCTAATCTGACTGTAGAATTGCAGAGCAGACCTGTTTCTTGATGGGTTTGTTCATGGCCTACTGAAGGGGTATCCTGATGTTATTCAGGCTTACAGAGCCTACTTCAAAAATTTATGCTTAAAAATTATTACTGTGAGGGAAAGCCAACCAAGACGTGAGGTACAGGATGTTCATGCTGGTATGCAAAATTCAGCCTTTCCTTCCAGACAGATACTTTGTTTAACATCGGTTGGTAATTTTAATTGACTTCTGATGAGAGTTAGAAGAATCATCAAAATTCATAGAACTGAACTTATTAATCAGGTTTCCTGATGAGGCAAATGAGAAAAACAATAAAACCCCAAACACAAACATCGTGTTCTTCAGATAGACCTGGATATGTTTAGGGAAGTGATGATATGATTTGGATTGCCTCAGCTAGCGGGGAACTACATTTCATGAATCAGAGGTCCCTCCCAGTCATAATTGTTCACAACTGCCTCTCAACTCCTTGATCCAGCACCCAGCTTGCAATTACTGATTCTCCTACAGTGACTGTCACAGGATATTTTATTGCTCAAAAGTGCTTAGAAAACCAGTAATTAAATAGGTATCAAACCCTTAAGGATAAGCCAAGTAAGGCTGAGGAATTTCAAATAGTTCAGATACTTCAGTCTCAGAAGCAAAATAACATTTATTCATCCATTGCTAAGTATCTGGATAGGTTACACTCTCCATTTATCCATCATACTTATTTTTGCAGGCAATAATGTTTGGCATTTCTATTTCCATACACTATCTTCTTCATCACAATAATCTTTTCCACTTTCACTCTATTTTCATTTATTAGGGTGGTAACACATATCTTATCAGAGACCTTAGCCTCTACCCTATCTAAGACCCTAGAAAAGAGGGACAAATTTAATTCTGTGATATGCCAGCATTTTCCAGAAAATGGGATGTAGTCACAGGAGCCAAGGAACTGATAAGGTGACTAGGAGATATTTCAGCTTTAGCACAATTTTAAGCAAATAAAGAGCACCACCATTTGCTTTATTTGATAGCTTTTTGCTGGACTACACTGAAGAACACTGCAGTTTTAGGCACTCTGTGATTAGTACATTGGTTAATTGGCAGTTTCATCAAACAGGCTAAGGTTTGAACACACAGAAGCTGAACTGCACCAACCTCTACCACTGATTCTTCCAGAAAGGAGTTGAAGAGTCTTTGACAGGGTAATGTCAGGAAGCCTGCAGTGCTGTTGTGGGTGTTGTTTGTTCAGTGTTTAGATAAAAGCAATTAGATTCCTGCACTTTTGTTATGATTCAAATAGAAGAGATGCCTTGGTGCGAATTAAGGTGCAAACAAGACCAGATGCCAAAGTCAACAGTACAGATTTTATTTAACAATAAATGTGAGATAGAAAGATAGAAAGAAATAGGAAGGGGTTGAGATAGAGGGATGGAGTGAGAGATTAAGCAAAGATATCACTACCACAAGTTGCGTTCTGCTGTTCCCTGAGTTGTTATTCTGGAAGTACCACGTTTATATAGTCCAAGTCCTGGATATCCATGGGCCATAGATGCCATTCCCATAACTTGAGATGGCATGTGCGTAAGCACTTCCTTCCTTTTCCAACAGCTTGCCATTGTGGGAATTTTTTGTCCGGATGCTAACCAAACCTTTAACTCCATTAGGCATGGAATTAGCTCTTTCCTCCTGTGCATTATGTACTTATCTCAATCTCCATTGAAGTGGCTTATATTATGGGAACAGTGTTTTGAGACATGCAACTGCATTCTGTAAGTCCTCACAACTGTCAGTCTGACACATTTCAGAAAATATGGCTCCTAGAAAAAACCCATAAAGCTATCAAATGCTAAGGCAAAATTAAATTTACATTTCATGAAGGTTAGTAATTATCATTTCTCAAACATTGCTAGATGGTTTAAACAAAATGCTCTTGAGGATTTGTGATCTATGGCAAGTTGTATTGAAATGGCTTTGCATCAAAGCCTAACATTGGCTTTTCACGAAATTATATCTTTGCTGTATGATGTATATGCATGAAGAGTCTCTCAGATTGTGAGGTTAAAAACAAAACTCTTGCCTGCAGACCTAGCTCTGCCCTTTATTTCTCAGCCCTTCAGGCTGTATCTCATTTATTTAAAAGGCTTCAAAACAGTGAGTCTCTGAATAGAATTGAATTTGTCAAATTCAAACATCCTTTTTAATGTTGTCCTACCCTTTATGACACAGTAAGTACATTGTGAGATCTTATATTCCCTTTTTCATAAAAAGACTCAATTTGAAATAGAAATTCCATAGCACAGTGTAAGCAATAACCAGTTTCTTGTGCTGACAACCTCTAGTAGATAAAAATTCCTGTAAGGCTTCCTCTTATCACCTCTGAGAGAAGCTATCTTCACTCATTGATGTCATACAGGCACATGGCCCAGGTTTAGATGACGAAAAGAGTCATTTATGAAATTACTCTAATCCAACATCCAGGAGGCCACAAAGAATGTTATAGCAATGTTTTTTTCCCCACAGATTGAAAATTATTGTAGCCATAACTTGTAATGTGTTGTAAAGAGTCCTGTGAATTTCAAGATGTATGAAGTTGCTAAAATGTTATGTGTGGGGTCTGGGATTTTACTGAACTGATTAAGTCTTTACATGCAAGTATGTAGCACTTGGTGGTTCCTCCCATGAAAAGATTGAAGTTATTTATTGTGTGTCTGTGGTGGAAATTATATTTCATCCTTAACATTGTGTGCATTTAGTCAGTACTCAGGATTTGTAACATACCTCCTGATCTGTTTTATATTTCTTGTTTTAATTAAAACTTTGAAAGCATACTAAGGTTCCTCTCTACCTTTGAATGTCAATTTACATTTATGCTAGGGCACTGTGAATAAGTGAACATTTTAGAATATCAGAATATTCCCCTACTCTCAACTACAACTAAAAGGTTTTTGAGAAATAAAAGCAAGTTTTAAGAACCTTTATCCACCACTTCCTTTAAAAATAACTTAGAATAACAGGATAAATGTAAAACGTTTCTAGCTTCCAGGCCTATGCACACTAGATCATACTACACTAAATCTTTCTTGGTACTATTAAACTGGATTTCCTCCAATGCACGAGGTGCAGCCCAACTCACTCTCAGCCTGTCTATTCTATCAGCAGTGTGTATAAACTTTCAAAGGCATATGACTTTTCACTGGCATGCCTGAAAAATGAATGAATGAGAAGGTCCATAGTTCCAAAATAGAAATGTCACCTTAAATTATAGTGTTTTTTTCTGTCTTCTTTTTCTCAAAGAGGGAGTAAGAACTTAGCTAACAATGAAGTTAGGAACACTGTTAATTTTGAGTTATTCTATGGAAAAAGAATTTGAGTTATTGAATAAAGACTTTGAGAAATCAATTCTGAAAGGAAAAGTCATATTTCTTTACCACCAGATATCAAAATATCAGTGGTTTGGATGGCTTTTTTCCTTGCTCAAAGGAAACATACCATTACAGAAAACTACCACCATAAAACATGTATTTTAAAATCTTTGAATGAATACCTAGTCAAAGACGTTGCTGGGAATGTAAAATAAATTGAGCTTGTAGGAGAAGACATAGAGGTTATCTCATCTAAACTCATTCTTCTGAAAAAAATTGTTTGGTCCAAACTTGTCCAAACACTCTCTTTGTTGTCTATGAGACATTTGCAGTACATGTTATTTTAATATCAGCTTATTTTACAGGAAAAATTAACTGCCCCCTGGAGATGCATATCTTCTTAAATTCTCCCCAAAAAGAGCTTAGATGACTAAATTACATAAGGTACTGAAGTTTTTGGATAGCAATTAACAAGACTCATCTCTACCACAGGTGTCCAGCAGGAGTGATAGAAGTAACATTACCTTAATCAAAACAAGCAATTCCAAATATAATTATGATTGTTAAAATCATTCTTAGAAAGGTGATTATTATTATGCAAGGAAATTAAATTAATGATAAATATAAAGGTTAACAATTTTGATGTCTTTCCAAGGTCTAGAGGCTAAATAAAATGTATCAACTTAACTGCATCTATGAACACAGGTTTTTTCCAGTGTGTTGATTTCAGCCAACCAGCTCTGCAGCTTTATCAGCCCCATGGCAGTAATGACCTGGTAATAGCACTGTGGATTGGTTATATATGAGGCCATGGCTGGAACAGGAAAAGAAAAAAAATTCTTGGAGAACAGAAAGTATCATAACCTGACCTTCCAGCTTCCAATAATTAGCTTTCCTACAAACCCAATTTGACAGGATCACACATAAATTCAGCTTTCTTCTACTAACTGTAAACTTGAAAAAACCAGCAAAGTGATTTCCAAGGGATATTAATGGAGATGGTCTGGATCTAAAGGAAAGGTTGGTGCATTTTAGACCTTTGCTAATGAAATTAATGAACAAAGCCATAATGTTTAATGGATTAAATATTATATTAGCAGTCCATTTCCAAAGGATTGATGAGTTCCTTGCTTGTTTCAGACACTATTTAAAATTGTCAAATAAGATTGGCTAACAATCTGAAAATCTGAACATCTCTGATTTTGCTTTCCAAAGTATAATATAAAAAGAACCAAATCCACCACAACCAAAACAATAAAAAAGAAATAATAAAAGGGTTTTGCTCATAAAGTTCTGCTTGAAGCAAGACTACACAGTAATGCTGCCCCAGGATATGATTCTGTATCACAGATGCCTTATACAAAGGCTAATGAGCCTGTTGCCAGCACTGAAAACACTATTTGCCAGTGGCAAAACTAACAGTAATTCTACATTATTGCTAATTTGCTGGTTATTTTTCTTCATTCAATAGCTCATAAATTCCAGCAGTGTTGCTTCTAGGGAAATATCAATTGCTATGAAAAAAGCATGTAAAAATGTCATAACTCTAAGTGCTTTTGTGACAGGATTATTAATATTTCCAATTTGCATTTGTCGTTGAAGACACAAAAGTTAAACTTTTCCAAAATATCGAGCCAAGGAAATCTGTTTGCTTGGATATAGAAATAAAGAGTAAAGAAGACTACATGGCAATTCAAAACCATTGTAATATCTTGAAGCGATTTCTAGTTTAATTCCTTGAGAGAAGGACGAAGAGCTAATGGTTTGCCAACTTGTAAACCCAAAAGTTTTCCTGAAAACACCACTCTATAAATATCTTCTAATAATGTTCAAAAAGTAAATAGAACATTTATTTCTGTGGGACATAATTCTGTCAACTATTACTACCCTTATTTAAGGATAAGCTCTCTTTAAAAAAGAATAAAAGTTAGTGGCAGGAAGTTTTTTTATATCAAATAATTGTTTACTAAGACAGAGTAGAAATGAGCAAAAGGAGTTATCTGCAGTACCCTGTGCTGTATCTCCAAAAAGCTTTCTCTGTTTAACAGTCAAGATCAGCTTGGATAACAAACATATTGTGAATTTGGATAACAAACATAATGTCATGGTTTGAGCCCGGCCAAATGCCAGGTACCCCCAAATTAACACACCCACAATCAGGGCTCATGAGTTGAGATAAGGAAACCTGGGAGAAGACCCACTCAAATAGTCAAAACAGGACTCACTTAGGTTGCAAAGTGATCTAATTTATTACTAACAGAGTCAGAGGAGTAAATGAGAAGTAAAATAAACCCTTCAAGGCCACCGTTTCTCCGCTCACCCCCCTCCCTCCTTCCCAGCAGCTGCACAAGGGAACAAGACATGGGCGGGGGTTAGGTCAGTTCATCACCCAGATCTTCTTCCCCTGCCCGGGGAGAGGCTCTTTTCCTCTGCGTAGCCATGGGTCTCACCGTCGGCAGCCTGACACTGCTACAGTGACGCTGGTCCCCACACAGGCAAGCAGTCTCCCCAAAACTGCTACGGCGTGGGGTCCATCTTCCACGGGGTACAGACCTCTGAGCCGGGCCGTTACCATCTCGGGAGCAAGGCTTCTT
>VZRN01003026.1:136208-172339 GCA_013397935.1 Dasyornis broadbenti
TTTGTGCCCCCCCCCCCCACCAGAAAAACCTGGGCCAAGCTAAACCATGACAGACACCTACTAAGCAATAGATTTTTTATTGGAACACCTTATTTTAAATCTAAAGGAGGAAGGAAGGACATTTCTCTTGATCATCTATTTCAGAATATTGTTCATATAAACATCTCACTTTCTGGATTTTGCTAAGATTTTGCCTTGATTTTATTGTGAACAATAAATTCTATTGGGTGATAGTGCATTTCATAGAATCACAGAGTCATCAAGTTTGGAAGAGACCTTCAAGATCATCTAGTCCAATCATCAACCTAACACCACTATAATCAGCTCTAAACCATATGCCCAAGTGCCACATCCAGATGCCTCTTGAACACTTCCAGAAACTGTGACTCCACTTCCAGAAACTGTGACTCCACTACCTACCCAGGCAATTTACTCCAATGCCTAACACTTTCAGTGATGTTTTTTTTTGTAATATCTAATCTGAACCTCCCTTGGTGCAATTTAAGCCATTTCCTCTTGTCATTTTACTTGAGACATGGCAGAGTAGACCAATCCCCACTTGATCAAAATAATTATTTACTTGATTTTAAAGTTGATGACATTTTATAGGCAACAGTGACTTTTATTTTCTTTACGTATTCACACTGTTAAACTTCCATTTTCCTTTTTCTGCTGCCTTCAGAGGCAGGATAAGCATCATAATAAGAATATGCTGGCACCTTTTAAATATTTCCCTTTAGTATCTACAGTGGCTGGCTAATGTTGCAAGATGTCAGGTAACATGGCACTGAAGGAATATATTGCAATGAAAAAGACATTTAAATAATACAAAATAAGGTCTAACAGCTTTTGCAGAGAGGGTAAGACTATATGTAACATTTTGAGGATGAATTTAGCATATGTATTATAGTTCATAATCCAAATTCCTGTAAAAAAGAAAAACAAAATCTTATAGCTCCCTAATGAAAGGGAAGCACAAAATTCTGACAGAAAATGCTGCAATAAAAACATTTATCCTTGGATGATAGGTAACCCCCCTCCCCCATACTCTCTTTATTTTCAGGTAAAATACAAATTTCTGTTGAGTTGCCCAACACGTTAAGCAATGTGTGTTTTGCCTATTTTCTGTTTACTTGAATAAAGGCTTTTAAAACCTTTGCAAATCCTTTTGTTTGTATTTCCTGCATGGAATATATTGATACAAGCAGGCTGTGTTAGATAACATGGTGAACCCTATAAATGTGCTCCATTTTGTATAAACAAGATGTCTAGAGATGCCTCTAAACAGCAGGCTAAATGGAGATCACTGAAAGCATACTGGGTCAAAATGGACTACCTGGAAATGCATCACAAGTGACACTGGTGAAAAATACTACTGAAAGCATTTCTTTCTCCAGGGTGGCATCATTTTTTCCACTGCTCGGCACACTTCAGTACATTCATCCACAGATCTGTGCTTCTTGGAAGAGCCAAGTGACCATATGGCACATTAAAGATCTTCTTAATAAATCTATCTAAGGATACCTTTCTGTCAAGTTGTTTGTTTGTTTGTTTGTTTGTTTGTTTGTTTGTTTGTTTGTTTGTTTGTTTGTTTTGTAATACAGTTTCCTGGTTTTGAAAACATCTGGGTGTAAAAATGAGGATAGCGTACATTTTGCAGAGAGATTCTAAATCACTGTTATCTGCATCATTTACTTCCAGTCTTACTCTGTTTTTCAGCTTACTCTATTTTTCTGCTGATACATATCTGTCTTCATGAGATCCCAAAAGAATGAAACTTAAAACAATATGTGGTGTTTGCAAACAATGAAGGTCTGTAGTGTTTGTGGACTTTTCTTCCCTTTTTTTTTTTTTTTGTTATTTTTTATTTTGTTTTGGTTTGGTTTTTTTTGTTGTTGTTGTTTCTTTGTTTTAAATATTTTCTCTTTCAAGTGCCATTTAGAAAGAAAATTTGCATTCTGATTGTAAAGACAGAAGTTAGAAGCAAGTGGAAAAATAAAAATAAATGGATTATTAGACAGGATATACACTGTCTTCCAGTAAAACTAAATATATCACACTTAGGACTTCCAGGACAGCTGCCCTTTCATATTACATCTGAAAAATATTTTTGTTAATATGACTTCCAATTTGTCATATATTCAAATGATGTGCATGCCCCTGCTTCATAAAAAACTAAATGGCATTTAGGCTGTTATGTATTGTCCATCTTATGTGTAAAAACTATAGCTTAATACCTTTGTCACTGTAAGTAAACTTTTATTTCTTTAGGATTTAAGAAAATAAATGCTATCAGTACAATATGCTAAATTAACATAATGTGATTTTATTCTTTAATAGAAGACACAAATCAAGCAAAGTCAATCAAATACAATTGATTTTCAAATAATAATGAGACACAGAGATCTCAGGTAGTAAGACTTCATTGATCTGGTACAAATACTTGTATATCTTCATTTTCATAGATTCCCCTACACTGGTTCTGGATGCCTCTGCTACACTGTAAAAGGAAATGTTTATTCTCTGCCTTTCCTTTTATTCACTTATCAGAATATAGCAAGATATGCGTTACTGCAGATATGCCTCGATTTCTGATGTACAAGCATAAAGAAAATAGATGGTTTTCCTTTTGTTCCTTTTTCTCTGTAAGGCTTCCTTAACAAAAGATTTCAAGTTGTATCACATTATCTTTTATGCTTGTCTCTATTTGCAGCCACACCACTTGTTCCTGGAAACTATCCACCCATCATACATGTGCTCCCTCATGTAGTTACTCTTCAATAAAGCATAACACAATTTTTTTTTTTGTTAAGTATCTTGTTCAAATGCACCAACTTCTGGCATTCGCTTTGCTGTTTTCTTTCAGTTATGCTATTTACCTTATTTGCCTTTTTTTCCTTCCCTACTTGTTCAACATGGTAGAGTGTGATCTGCTCCCTTCCTGTCCCCACAGGCAGTGAGGCTCCCTGAGTGCCTCAAGCCCATGTGGGACAGTGTCATGCCCAAAGTGCCAACCTCTTCCATGTCTGTAATGGCACATTCCCTCTGCCTCCTGTGTTTTGGCTAAGCAAGCAGTGAGGCAGATCAATTTGTTGATCCCCTGGAAATTCAATCAGCTAAAAAGCAACACTTGGTTTTTATCTCAGTGCCACTTTCTCTGGCAGCAATTGCTTGCAGGAGCAGCACTTCAGACCTAGAAATGCACAGTATCCCCATCTTAGAATGGGGTAGGTTGTAGCTTGAAAAATTAGGTTAATGAGGACACTCACAGATCTTAAAAGAGGTGAAATTGGACTCTCATGGCTTGTTGGTGTAGGAATCCTTCAGTGATCAGTCATTCTAAATATTTCATTGTAAAGTAAGAGTCAACACCTTGCCATCACCACAGACTGTTTAGTCAATCAGTGCCCATGGTGCACTTACCATCTCTGGCTCTTAAAGAGATAAAAGCATACACACACAAACATGTACACTGACAGCTCTACAGAACACTGGGATTTCTTATATATCTCCACCTTCACCTCAAAGGCAGTTTCTTGCACAATGTGTCTGAGGTCTTCATGAGGTCTTCATGTATAGTACACAGGGAAATTAGCTACTCAACAAAATTTGCAGTCTTAAATGCCACGCCTTACCGAAAATGTAAATCCTTATTTGAATATTTTACCCCAAGAATCAAGAACTTGATGTCATCTATAATTTGTTTCATTTGTCATTCATCATCTCAGTCCCTGAGTAGAATGTAGTACAAGTTTCTTTTAGAGCTACTTCAAAACCAGAGGGAGAAAAATGCATCACACCTAAAGCTCTCAATGGTGTAGCTATTTTCTGTCTTAAGAGCTGTGATCTTCCCATCAGCATCTATCTTTGGAAGTCTGACATGTTGGCAGTAAAATTATCTTCTGTTTTGTCATTCGGAACTCATTTTTTATCTTTCTGCAATATGGTCACTGTCTACCCTAATTTAATTTAACATTCACCCTTTTTGAAGCACTCTGTATAACTCCACCTTCTCTGCTATCGCTTATTTTTATTTCTTTCTGTTAACAGCAGAGAATCTTTGTCCTGACACAATCCACCATGCATGTTCTATTAAATAACATTCTGTGTTGCAAGAGCAAGCTGATAATAATCTGCTATGTGACCTTCTCCTTTGTCAAATTGCTCCCTCAACCCCACTTACACAGTGAGAACTGTTCTCCCTGCTAAGTGTATTGTTATGGGCTTCCATTGTCCATTACTTGCATTCATTGCAATGAATGTACCTTAATGTTCAATACAGCAGTACTGTAGTGAACACATTTTTTGCATTTCTTGGCTTTTTCCATGGACACTGAAATCAGTATTTCTTTTCTTTCTTTCTTTTTTTTTTTTTTTTTCCCCCTCTCCAGGGATTTCAGTGCTTCAATGAGATTTGAATTAGGACTGTAGGCCAACTTTCCATGAACAGTGACTTTGTCTTTTATATATGACATTTGCACTCAGTGTGCTATTAGACACTGGGCATGTCACCAGTGTGGTAGGGTAGGTCATCTCAGTACAGGAGACGGAAAGGAAAGGGAACAATCCTCTCCATGTTTTCAGTGAAACACTGTCAAAGAAATGGATGTACTTACAGGAGGTTTGTAAAATTCGTAGAATATAAAAAAGGGCTGCATGGTTAGTAAACACGATCACTGAAAAACTTTAACACCGCATAGGTTAATAGCACTTTAGGACACTTTAGGAGAAAACAGTCCTGTAAAATCTAAATATGTTCTCGATATACCAGTATGGTACCTCTGGGGCTCTTCATCTGTTCATTAAGTAATGTTGTTATTTTAAGCATTGGTACTGATAGTATTGCTGAAAGTGCTCGTTTGTAGTGTTTCACCATGAAAAAGAGAGGTGTTCAACAGGAAAAGCCTGAAAGCAAAAAAAACCAGGAAGGGGAAAGAAGAGTTAATAAAAAATGTTAATAAATAATAACTAAATAATTACTTAAATGAGTGATGTAATCATCATCATGATTTTAGCTGCAACAACTCCTGCTTACATCATCTAAAATTGTCTACAAAACATGGGGTTGTGCCACATATCAATTCCTAACACATATCATCAATTTTTAATATTTATAAATGTTTCAAAGTGCATTTTGGGGAAAGGCAAATTTTATATTATGTGTTTTCATACACATATTTTAATGAGGCATTTGGTAAACCTTCCTTCTTTGAAACTTTTCTTACTAGAATAAGTGATTTTATTTGGTATTTTGTCAGAGTACAATTTAAAGTAAGCCCCAAAGTAAACTCTATTTAACTTCAGAGCAATTTAAGATCAGGCTTATGCATTGGGTCAATATTATAAGACAGTTTCTTCCTCCTTTACAATAGCTATCATTTATTTAAACTGAGTGTAAAGTAAAATTTATTGTACCATGTGTGCCTATAAGCAATCTCTAGTGAATATGGTTGTTTATTCAAATCACTGTGTTTTCCTTATCCACTTTATTTTGCACTCTTTTGGAACATTATAGTGGAAAAATTTTCCTGGAGAGAGACCTAGTTAATGTTTTATGAGACAGACAACTTCCAGAATTCCTTTTGAGCTTTGCAAAATTGAACATGGGAAAATAAAGTTGTCAGGTGTAAGAGCAGTGGAGCATTTTTTCCAGTCTGGTTTGGAGGATGAAATCACATGGTGCAGTTCTGGGAAAACAGATTTCAGTCACTGTGAAGTGCATCATTATTATTCAGTCTGATTGATCAAGGTAAGTATATTCATTTCATTTAGATCAAATAAAGTCACAAACAAATTATTCTGTACACAATCAGGTGCATGCCATCTATCTAATCTAAACCAATCTAATACACTTTTCCATTTTGTTACAAAAAAAAGGTAGACTGGTTCCCACAACTGAGAAGTAGTAAGTGAATGATAAATAACTCAAATACTTTCAGGCTGTATGTGCAGGAAAAAATTAAATAAAAAGAGAAAAAAAAAAGGCAACTCTTAAATCTTGCAAGTGACATGGAAGAAAGGAGACATTTAATATAATTTTATTTGAAATATTGCTAGTATCAGGTGAATTAAACATATCTACTGCCAGACTGTTCATCAAGTTTCGAAAGCAGATGGAGTATTTTGATATTATCAGAATGACTAGCTGAGAAATAGTATGAATAGGCTACTTGGAAACAACCCCCATTCCATTATTTTATTAGACAACTTTCAAAGAGACTTAACATGTTGTATGGTTTGCCTGGGATATCAAGAGAAAATTTCTGGGGTCCTGAAGTGCTGAACTGAAAGACAAGCCTAAGAGTTCAAGGACTGTTTGACAACTCTCTCGGGCACATGGTGTGATTCTTGAGGATGGTGCTTTGCAGGGCAGGAGTTGGACTTGGTGATTCTTGAGGGTCCCTTCCAACTCAATGTATTCTGTAATTCTGTGATTCTGTGATTCTGTGATTCTGTGATTCTGTGATTAGAACAGCTGAGAGGAAGTACCAAGCATGGAGAAACCACTATGGTGTTTATACACAGCGATGGCATAAACATCTTGGTAAAAATGAATTTCCTAGCCCATCTCAATAATTTTATCAGAAAATACAGGCCATAAAGAAGGATTAAAGTATAGCAATGAACTTGGTATGATTGGAAGAGTAATTCAGGAAGTCTGAGATTACTCTTTCTCGCAAACTTTAAACTTATATTTAAACTTTAAACTACTATGGAAATCAAGCCGTGGTGAGGTTAGATGTGTAACATTTATGAGTGTGGAATAAGACCTAGATCCAGAAAACAGCTGATTATCATGGAGTATCCTGGTCTTGGCCCCAAGGTTAATACCCATTTCATAGCAAACAGTCACTGAATACAGTACAGTTACACCTCAGAACTTTCTGCGTGTTCAACGTCAGAGGAACATTTTATCCAATAATTTCAAGATCTACTACCTGAACATGAGGATTCGGGGATTTTTAGGGAAACTTTGGATTGGAATTTAGGCATTAAATTCTACTTCTAAATTCCCATATTTCATTTTAAGCATCTTTGTGATTGAAAAGTCTCCCTGTATGATCCAGCAGTTGAACTTATACCTCAATGTAGGAGATCAAATGGTGACACACAGAGTTTAAACTTTAACCATTTGTATCTTCCTGTGTTATTGGTTTTGTAACTGCAGCATTCTTTTAACACAAATGTGAAATATTTAACTTAGGTAGGCTTGAGTGATAAAAAAAAATTGCTAGAATTAAAAAACCAAAGAACAAAAAAAAAGAAGCAAAAACTTAAATCATTAGATGAACTAAATTTCAAGAGGGATTGACTTGATAATCTCCTTTTATAAATAAAGGATGGGTCTCTTTTATCTGTCCAGCATATTATCAATTCTCTCATTAGACAGGAATATAAGGCCAGGATGTTATAGTCCCCAGCTATTGCAGGCGATTTGCTAACATGGTGGTTCAAAAGGAAACCTCCCAAATAGATTATTTCTTCACAAAGATTAGGGATAGAGTACCCAATGATGCAGAGAGATATTGGGAACGCTGAGGATGTCAAAAAGAAGGGAAGGATTTAAACCTTATTAGGGGTCTTACAGTGAAAATGCCTAGGAGATTTCTGACGGTAGTTATAATTACAGATGAAATTAATAACATTAATAACATTGTTACATGCATTTATGGATGCATATAGGAATAAGCATACACTTTATTATGGATATTTAAGGCAAGGAGGGCTTATTTATGCTTTCCTGTTTGGTCTGGAATATTCAGGAAATAGTTCTCCTGTTTTCACTGTGGGGAAGATGATGTGAGTTTGACAGGAAATGTGTGGAAGGCAGTGAGCCTTCAAGTCAACCTCCCGCACTCCCCTGGAGGAGTCAGAGCTAGGCAGCTCACCTTCAAGTTCAGGGTGAGAAACTGGAGTCATTCCGACAGGCCTTGCTTCTCCCATGCTAATAGCCCCTTCCCTGTTGGCTAATCAGTTTCCACCCCACCCTCTACCTTCCCCATATAAACCCCTGTCCTGACCCCAACACCGCAGGCTGGTCTCGTCCCTGGCCTCCTCTTCGCAGGGTGCTGGACAATAAAGACTTCCTCTGTGGAGCTGCCATAGGAGCCGCCTCACTCTCTCCATCCCCGAGTTCACCTTGGGTGATTTCACAAAAGAGTTGATCACTTGTAGAGGAGGTGTCGCTACACTTGCTGAAATCACTGTCACTCCAGGAGGCTTTTGCCAGCACCCCTAGAGAGGCTGTTCCCCGCCGGACGCTCTGTCAAGGAAGGTCGCAGCACCCCGGCACTGCCAGCGCTGAACCTCCCCCCAGCGCGACAGGAATGGATGCAAAAGGGCCAGGAACCAACCTTATAAATGCTAGGAGGTGTAGCTGGTACAATGTTTAAAGAAAGTTAAGTAGTTCAGAAAAGCACAACCTCATTTAATCTTACCCAAAACATGGGCAAACTGGGAAGAACAATGCTTGATACTTTATACCAGCCAGACAATAAAGGTAAAAATCTATAAATAAAAAGCCTACTAGAAGAACTAGTTCATAATTAGTCTAGATAAGTTAAGAATAACTGGATGACTGATTTTATTTAGTTGTGTGTCCTGGTGTCAGTATGGATACAGTTAATTTTCCTCCCAGTAACTTCTACAGTGTTGTGTTCATTAAGATGAGAGCAATAACACACTGATGTTCTCCTTGTTGCTAAGCAGAGTTTACTCTAAGTCAAGGACTCTTCATCGTATTTTATTGCCCTGCCAGTGAGGAGGCTGCTGGTCAGAAGTTGGGAGAAGACAGAGCCAGGACAGCTGGCCCCAATGGGCAAAAAGAACATTCCCCAGGATATGAGACCATATAAAATAGGGGGAAAGTTGGCCAGAAGCTGCCGCTCAGGGTCAGGATGGGCACTGGTCAGCAGGTGGTGAGCAATTGTGTTGTTCATTGCTTCTTTTGTATATTCTAATTCTTTTGTTGTTGTTGTTGTCAGTTGGAGTAATAGGAGTAGTAGTTATTTTCTGTCCCTTTAAACTGTCTTTATCTCAACCCAGAAATCTTACTTTTTTTTTTTTTTTTTTTTTTTTCTGATTCTTTCCCTCTTCCACTTTGAGGCCAAGATGTAAGAAAACTGGTGTGTGGTGTTTAGCTGTCTGCCATGTTAAATCATGACATTGGGATATAGATGTTACCTTCTCCCAACATGGACAACTGGTTATTATCCCTAATTATGTGATCCGGAGACATAAATAATTTTTTTAATCTATGGACATCCTTTAGTATATCTCATCCCTCATCCCATGCAATTTACCTTAAAATAAAAGAAAAAGTAAACAAACAAACAAACAAACAACAAATCACAATTAAAAAAAAAAGTCCCCCTCAAAAAACCCACAAAATCAAGTTTGTATAACCTATGTAAAAATACCCCAAAATAAGTATTTCTGCAAAAGCTGATCAATGATAGACAGCTTCTGACAGATATTGTTTAAAGACTGAATGTCTTTCTATATTTAATATTTCACTTAATCAAGATGAATACATAAAAGAATTTTTGAATTATTTAAATTGTCTTGATTTTTTTGCATGACATGACAATTGTTAGATATAGAGCTCCTATTAAAGGACTTTTTCATCAGTTTTATCATTCTGAACTTGCTGCAGCAACTGCTAGCACTACCAGTGAACAGCGAAATTGAGAACGATACAGCTGATAGGTTTTACCCTTTATCAGCCTCATGCTAATTTAATGCAACACAGAATATTATTTGCATTACTTCAAAAGTAAAAAGATGCTTCCCACGGATTACATCACTATTAGACATTTCTTACTCTATTATGTGTGAGTCAACACAGCATTCAAAACAAGGATTGTACAAACTTCATTTGTGATAATAAACTTAATGAGCAGCACTGAGAAATGGCTGAAGAACTGAATTATGATGACATAGCATTTGCCAAATAGAGCTTTGGTTTTTTTTGTATGTTGTTTCTTTAAAGACACATCAGGTCTTTTGGCATGAAATTGAAAATGGGAGTACCAATGCGCATTTTAAACATCTGTCATGGTAGGCAATCACTTGAAGGGAAACAATCTCTAAAAGAGATATAAGATGCAAAATTAGAACACTCAAACTTGTTATGAAATAAGATGGCTATAATGCTTTGTGATGTTTTCTGTTGCCGTCAGTAAAATTCCTCAGTTTTACTGTGCATCACTAACAGGGAAAGGGAGGAGTAAAATAAATACAGATTTCTTTCATGAAAAGAAGTAATTATAATAGCCCAGTTTATTTAGGACCAGACAGAATGGCTGAAAATGATGGTACACCAACCAAAGTGAATGGCACCTAACTTGGTCATTATAGGAACAACACCAGCAAAAGCCAAAGAAAAAGTCTTATAAATATGTACAGACTGGATTTTGCCTGGTATCCCATAATTGTTATGGATCCAGCCCTGATAGGGATCCTCTTGTACTGAAACCATCTAAAGCTGAAAATGCAAAAATATTTTTGGTTTTATTTTTCATGGACTATAACATACTTTTAAAAAAAGTCCATTTAATGTTTGATTTGCAGCATTTTTTTTTTTTTTTTTGCTTATTGTGTCTGAAGTCTTCCTTCTGTCATTTAATTTTCTATTTAGATATTTATAACCACACTCTCACTGTCCTCATCCTTTTGTTCCCATTTCTGTCAGTGTGCTCTCTACACACATAAGCACATCATCACCTATTTACTCTGAATGAAATAACCAGCATGGTGGGCCTTGGGCATGTCAATAATTCATATTGCACAGCAAAAAGGATTTGATAAATACTTGTGATCTCTGTAAATCACCTTGAAAACTGATTATATCTAGGATGATAGAGATCAGAATGACCTGTGAAACTGCATTTGGGGACAGAAAGGTGAAAAGAGAGTTTTCCTAGTGTGAAGGACAAAACCATATTTTTAAATTTCTTTTGTAGAAATACTCGTGCAATTTCACCTGGTGTGGCTTATTTCCAAACACTTACCATGACCGATATTCTATTATTTGTAAAATAAATTATCCAGTACAAAAAAACACCCCTCCCAAACAAAGAAAAAACCCCAAACAAGCAAAACAAACAAACAAAACCCAACATGGGTTATGGAGTATATTCAGTATGGAGAATAATTTCAGACTGCATTGTTCACTTGTGATTTTGATTCTGGATGTGTACATCTTCATTTTTTCTAGTTATGTTAACTTTGCCCCACAGAACTTTGACAAGGCTGTATGCGAAGAATCAGTGTCTCCTGTTCAATATCGTATGCTTCTGAAAACTACTTATTTGTTTTCCTTCATTTGTTAAATCCATTAGCTAATTTGCGTAACACAAATTGGTCAGTGTCCTGTAGAATGTGCTGAAGACAAAGAATTTTTGAGTGGAATGATACAAGGTAGTCCTTTTCTACTGAAACAGCAGAAGGTTATAGCAGATATTCAACAGCGAAAACTCTAAAGAAACAGTTGTGAGTTAATGAAGCTGTGATCTGTGTGATTATAATGATCTTCTACAAAAATTAAAAAATTATGTGTTATAAAGTAACAATCACAATTGGCACTATTGATGGTAATCACAAAAGAAAAGCTAAAAGCTAAGCAGTATAATGGAATATTTTTTTAAAATTTGCTTCTCTGATACAAGGTTGAGATCATTTGGCACATGACCCTTGTTATTTGTATCTTAATTACCTCTGACCATGTTATAGTGATACAAGCTTTGATCTACAAACTTTACATTTAGTTCATCACTAAATTCCATCTCTGTCGAGCAAATAAAGGCCATATCTACCCTACAGCACAAGACAGCTTTTCTCTGGTTTCTGTGTCTTGGTGAACACCCAAGCCACACCCCGGGCACATACTAGGACAAAATACCAGTGTGTAAAAGCCCTCTCCTGTACTCCCACTTACTCCAAAGTGGAACTTTGGTGCATAGGAACCATCATCTGCTAAAGGAGTACAGGCCTGCCTCTCTGGGATAAAAGGCTTAGGAATGCGACAACAGCAAACCTAGTGACAGCCACAGAAAGCTAAAGACAAGGACCAGTGCTGAAAAAAGAGCCAGAGATTTCTTATTTTTCAGCATACATACTTTGAATTCTGTGGTATTTCTGCAGTGCAGACTTCCCTAGTGAAGGTCTCCCATATGCATGAAAGTGGAAAATAGTCAGAGGCATTTTATTAAGTAAGAAAACATTTCAAAGAGAACATGCTGTGTCATACCTATATTCCTAATTTTGCTGTAATAAGAATAGTTGAAAAATAATTGTGTCCAGGCCCAAATTTGTCCTATTCAATGAAGTACAGTTATCATAATTTTAAACCTAATATTTACGTGCTGTTTAACATCAGATACCAAAACACTTCTGTTACGTTTTTGTTCTAATGTTCCTTAGATTTTACAGCATGACATCAGGTGGTATGGATTATCCCTTGGGTCAGTTGGGGTCAGCTGTCCAGCTCTTTTCCCTCCCATCTTCTTGTGATCCCCCTGCCTTCTTGCTGGCATGGCTGCATGGGAAACAGGAAAGGCCCTGACTCTGTGTAGCAGAAGTGTGTTATCAACACTTTTGTCAACACAAATCCGAAACACAGCCCCATACAAGATACTGTGAAGAAAGTTAGCCAAACTGTATTGACTAACACCAGCACTCTACTGCATAGCAGAGACCAATATAATGCTGCATTAGCAGAATACAATTTTTGAGTGTACACCACACATAGGGGCTGTTGTTACAGTCTACCAGTAGCTAAGTATTCCAGATTTACCAATTTCTCAGTCCATCTTCAAAACTGGTTAAGAAAAGGTTACAGGAGCATTCTTTTTGCTGCTATACAACTGACAACATTAGGGAGATTTTATATGTCATTAACATATGTAGAAGTATTTAAATAATCCTGATAAAAATTTTGCGGCAAAATATAATGAAACTAATTGTTTTGTTCTTGCTTTTGTTGAAATAATAAAAATGATACTCAGCAATCTTAATACCTCAATTCATAAGTTTTTGCTTTCCAGTACACCAACCCATATTTTGGACCATGTAAGTATATGAAAACTGAGCTACACTGCCTCACTACAATGCAGTTCTGGGAAGTCATCCAAATTTGGGAATGCTGTTTTATGACCAGCACGTCAAAAATGGAGAGATAGTTCATCTCATAGTCAACTAAGAAAAGTACATAACTAAGGAGTTTGGAGCTGAGATTTTGTGTTTTCTAAAATGATGCAAGAGACTCTCCTGTTTCCTTACTAATAGTGCCAGAGTTTGTATTCTTTGAAAGACCCATTTCCATTTACAGTTGATTTATTAAAGGGCAATACAGTTCAAACAGTCTTTTATGTAGCCAAGATTTCTTCTATGCAAATATTAAAGATTTGTGGACAGAAGCACAAGACAGAGTGGTGTTGTCTACTGTTTCAAATTTGCCATAGCAAAGCTGCAATTAAACAATGTCTCGTTACTTGCAAAATCTTTCCAGTCTAGCACTCTTTCTGCTTCAGTGGTTTAATGATTTCCTTTTCCTGGAATCCAAAAATTATTTGAAAATAAATAGACAATTTGTCTTTGCAGGAGGAGTAGATTAGGGAAACAGTTTAGAAAGGATGAACTCTGGAAGTGGCAGATTTTAGTGTCTAAAATAATATGGAAAATTGCTTTCCAGTGATATTTGTGTTCTCTGGCTTCAAGAACACGCAGTGCAAGATGATGAGTGTCAGCAAATAAACATGACAACTCCAAGAGGGAGTCATGAAATGGAAGTAAAAACACGCAGTACCCAGGAATCCCAGAACTTCCAAATCATAGCTTTGTAACAACTGAGGAAGTAGCAAGATATTAAATGTACAGCCATTCTTTCACACATCTGTAGCAGGTTACTTGCCATGGGAAATAAGCTGCAAGTCAGGTTTTCTAGTTGTTGAGCTTTTTGCCTTTCTGATAGTGTGCTTGTATGACACCCAGAACACAGTCCCACATTTCAGGTTACATTACCATTTATGGAGCTTTTATCAATGAATCACCTTAAATAATACACTTAGCTTTAGGTACAATGCACACTGATTGCCAATGAGTGTTTTAAAATCTTTTATTTAACCTTTAAGCTATTTCTTGCAACTGAATGGGTCATTTCAAGAGTAAGATTCATTATTATACAGGTGGCAGAAAATGCTTTAATCTTCTCAAGTACAATTTGCTCTGTGCAGATCACCCCTGTCAGAAGTTGAAATGCACCACGCAGTTTTTATTATTTTTGCTAGCCACTGAATGATAAAATCCAGCCTTAATTACAGAGAATAAAGTCCTCCAAAACCATAAAAAGACAAAAGTCACAAGCACGCTGTATCTAAGTATTTTGGAACAATATATTGAACATAATACATACACACACACAAAATACAAAATCCAGCAACCTCCAATAAAGACAAAATTTGTAGTCTTTCTTTGGAGAAGTTTAATAGAATAGAAACGAACAAAACAGTTGGATGAACTTGATTCAAAACATCGTTCAGTTCTTGTCACGGAGTTTAAATTAAATTCAAATCAATTTCTGAGCTCATCTTCCCATCACATTCTGTGAGGGCATTTTGAACCTGAGGCTAAAATTGATGGAACCAACAATTTGTAGAACAACTTGTGTTACCTTTAAGAAGGCTCGTGCATATCAAAACAATCAAAAGATAAAAGGCTAGGGCCAGAGACAGACAGGAGAGAAAGGTAACAGGGTAAAAAACTGAGTATTTTCTGTTCTTTGGGAATGTTGCTTTTATGTTAAATTTCATCTCTCAAATACAAATGCCATTCAAAACATTTAAACGACAGACCAGTAATGAGAAACTGTGCCCTGGGAATATGACTAAAGCAAGAGGTGAGGTGGGGCAAGGCAAGGAGAAGAAAAGAGGGAGAGGGGAGAGGAAGCATGGGAAGGTAAGGGAGTGGAAGGGAGGAGAAGGGAGGGGAGGGGAGAGGATGGGAGGGGAAGAAGAGGAGACAAAAAGTGGAAGAGGAGACAATGGAAGGATTCTTGCTAATTCTGCTTTCTAATTCAGTTTCTAATTCTGCACATAATAGCGTACATCTAATGATGTTATTTCATGTAGTATTTGAGACTATAGAAGACACTCACCTCATTAGACAGGAAAATCAGGAATAAGACATCTGTATAGTGAATTTCAAGGTTAAGAAAACTGTAGCAGATGCTATACAGCATAACATGGATGGAATAGGATTTTAGCAATATAATTCAAACTGCAGGTATTATAGCCAAAGGAAAGTTAAGTATGACGGTTACAATTTGAAAAGGACAGAAAGAAGCTGAACCTGAAGACTATTTGCACATTAATTTCTAAGTAGTTATCTATATACTGCAGCAGCTGTATATGAATACAGGATACTGAATCCTATGTTATTAATCATTGAATATTCTGATAAGCAAGGTAGAGATGGTGACTCATTATTATATATAAATGCATATGTCTTTCTATTAATTACAAAGTTTAAAAATGCATTTATTAGTGAAAATATAGGTTGTCATGTGGAAGATATTTACACTACTAAAGACTATCGGTAATGAAAGTTACAGTACAGAAGGAAAACATGGCAAGGTATGTGTATCTCTGAAATGCACAGCAGAATGAAAGCAGCAAGACACCAAGTGAACTGAATATGTTAGTGGTAAAGAATATAAGTGACATCCCAGGTGCTATTTTACATCAAGACTCTTCTTTCCCTCTCCCTTCCAAACTTTTCTTTTAAAACATTCATATGTACAGTTTCAAGACACTGAAGGAGGAGTTTCAAACTTTTCTTCTGGAAAGGACTCCAAGATGCAATTACAGTAGCCAAGACTGTTAATTTGTGTAGACGAATCAATGTTCTTGAATACAAAACATTTTTTTGTACTGTGTACTTTGCTCTTCTTCAGGAATGTTGTTTTCATATTAAATTTTATCTCCCAGAAACAAATGCCATTCACAATATTAAAATTATAGACAGGCAATGAGAAACTGTTACCTTTAAATGGACAATACGGCAAATGCAAAAGATAAGACTTTTGGCAATTTGGTTGATTTACAGCACCTGAATCTCTGACCCAATATAGAAATATTTGTTTCTTTGATTTTGCATTTACTTTTGCCATGAAGAAGAAAACCTACAGGAAAAACATTGCAAGTCACCCAGACTCTTTTTCTCCAGATGCTGCGCAGGAAAGCAGAAGAAAAAGAAAAAGAAATGGTTTACTAGCAATAAGGAAATCATTTATGAACAAAAGAGCCAAAACCACCATTCCCATGAAACCCTGCTGCAGATGTTTGGCCTCAATACAAACTTCTGGGTAATTTGAGATTGAATAGTAACTTCAGAAACACAAAAATAAACATCAAAGTATACTTGAGGCCATAGTGTTAATCATGCTACCAACCTCATTTATAATTTTCTGTTGAAAAGCTTTAACGGGAATGAAGTTGTTATATTCTAAGAGACCCATTTTAGGCAGTAGATTCAAAAGCAGCTGAGCTTACTCAAAATCACAAAAATGTTTCTCCTTTTTTCTGAAAGCAGATGGATTCAATGGGCGTACTGTTCCAATGTCTTGCAAAATATTGCAATAACTGGAGCTAGAAGACAGAAGGAAATGTGGCTATGGGCAGAAAAGAAGGTTGAATCACAGTAGAGGTACTATCCTAGTTCAGCACAACCTGTAAAACCAAACCTTAAAACAATTAGAGAGAGCTATCTTATGAAAGTGTTTAAAATGATCTAATAAAAATGAAACGTATGAAAAATGATCTCATTCAGATTTTACACAGGACTACCTGAGCTAAATTTGGAGTTCAACCTCAAAATCAAGACTTGAAGACACGGTTTGCAACTGAGTTGCATTTTTGCTCTTTCTGCCCAGTAGAATCTGTAGATTTCAGTGCAAGCCTTTGGTAAAAATGCTCCCTATTGAATCATTCTTTCTTTCTGCTTATAAGAATGGACTGAGGTGGTGAAAACTTTATGCAGTCCATTTTATGTTCCTAAGTTAGGTGCTACCATATTGGAAAAACAGATGTTACCTTGAGCCATGGCGATTCTGATAATCTAACTCTGCGGCCTAGGTTCTTTATAAAGGCAATATAGGGAAAAAATACCTTTGATGTTTGAGTGTTTTGTGAGTTAAGCACCTAAATTATATTACTCAAATGGAATAATCTGGGCAAACAGTTCTAAGTGATTATAATTCAGAAATCCCAAAAGTTATTAAGATCTCGCTGAAATAATATATTTGGGGGGAAAAAGTTTTCTCCCTTCTTTATGGTTGTAAAAGAGATTCTTTCATATTACTTAGAAGTTGAAGCATCAGTGAGGGGCATGTTATTCTTTCATCAAGATCTGCATCTTGATCTCTTCTTGGTACTGCATGTTCTATATTTTGGGATATATAGGTATGCTGCTTCAGTGCATGGCATGTAGGGGATACTCTGTTAATTCTGTTGGTCTACAGACTGCCAGTCATGCAATCACCTAAAAAAATCTATGCTTCAGTTTACTTGAGCACTTCTTAAAATGCCTGCAGCAATGAGAGAATTTTAAAGCAGTCAAAGCTATGTATCAAGGGTGGACAGTCCGTGTTGTTACCTAGGGCTGAACCTTCTAACTTTGACCTCAGCACAGTCAGAATTATTTTGCCTCGATCTAGCCTACTGGAATTAATCCATCTGTTGGCAAAGCAACTGACAATTTAGAATTCTCCTGCTAATCTTGAGTTCCTCTGAACCTTTTTAAAAATCTTCAGCAGTTTACATGGAATCTAATTTGTATTATTTATCTTTTGAGAGACTGGAAGCATGAGCAAAAGAGTAGTCAATGTCTCATTTTGGC
The DNA here is from genome assembly GCA_013397935.1 of Dasyornis broadbenti. Taxonomy (NCBI): domain Eukaryota; kingdom Metazoa; phylum Chordata; class Aves; order Passeriformes; family Dasyornithidae; genus Dasyornis; species Dasyornis broadbenti. The sequence continues at coordinate 154,104 of VZRN01003026.1, forward strand.
TTGATGCTTCTACAATTAATTGTTTTTCTTACCCATTGCAACAGAAAAGGGAATAAAAATAAAATCTCCCATGTTTTTTTAAAGATTCTTAGATGGAAGATGAAATCACACTCATATAGGTCAGAAAAGATCTCCAGAGGTCATGTAGTCCAATCTCTTACTCAGAGCACATCTAGCAGGCCATGGCCAGTTGATTTTCAAACATCTCTGAAGATGCAGGTTCCACAGTCTCTCTGGGAAATCTGGTATAGAGCTTGACCACCTTTATGGGACTTTTTTCTTATATAGAAAGATTTTTTTTTTTCATTTTCTTATTCTATGTTCCAGCTTGTATCTGTTTTCTCTTGCTGTCCATCTGCACAGTAGAAAAGTTTGTCTTCTCTAGTTTCTTGCATGAGATTCTGGTAGGTAGAAATAAGATCCCCCTTAGCCTCTCTTCTCCAGGTTCAACACTCCCTATTCATTCAGCATTTCCCCATATGGTTCATGGATCAACACCCTCAACAATCTTGGTATCTCCCTGCTGATCTCACACCAAAATGTCTTCACTTTATGTCTTGGCCTATTCTGTGTACGCATCTGCAGTTCTTAATTCTAGGAAAAAAATACTCTGTCTTTTCATTTAAATCTTAGATTGTTTACCAGAAAGACATTCTGCTCACCACTCCCTCTAACAGAATAGGGGACACGCACGCTTGATGATTACACAATGAACCGATGTCACAGAGAACTCTTGGAGAAATTGCCGCACACAGTTATTTTGAATGAATTGTGCTGAGTTAGTAACTACTCATAATATTGTATACTTTTATTCTTCTGATTGCTAGGTAGATAGAGCAGAATAAATTATTCCCTACATAAATATATATATATATATATATATATGAACAACTTAATTGTGAATGTTCCTTTAATTGTAGTGCAAGTAAGCTAGAATAGCTGAGACTCCTTGGAGCCAAAGTTTAATGAAGTGCTATAGCTTAGGCTAGTTTCATTAATTCTAAATTTAGCTCTAGTATTAAACACTGAAACAATGGGGTTTTTTAATATCATATCTTAACTATTGCAAAATAAATTATTTGTACCAGTCTACTCAGAATGTAAAACAGAGAACAACTAAAAACAGCTCCCTTTTACAAGTCAGAGTTAATTTTAATGGCCACATTTCTTTAAAGCAAGAGTCTACTCCCATTTTGCAAGATTTCTGGATTGTGAATGCTTGATGTATTTAATGAGGTATGAGATTTTGTAAATTTTAGAACGGAATCATGCAATCACAGAATGATTTGTGTTGGAGGAGACATTAAAGATTGTCTGGTTCTACCCCCCTGCTATGAACAGGGACATCTTTGAGGAATATGGTAGTGGAAGGTGTCCCTTCCCATGAAGAGGAGTGACAACAAGATGGTCTTTAAGGTCCCTTCTAAACCAGGCCATTCCACGATCTCTTGTTCTTGTGACAACTTAAGTGAGCCTTGCACACTTAAAAAAATCAATCTGGTTATATAGTCTTCCTGCAGGATTTGTATAGCTTTCTTGTGAAGAATATCACAGTTATCTATTACTCCAGTACAATGCAGCAAGAAATCAAAGGGTTTATAAAATAGTTTATTGATGTTTTTCAAAATTATGTCTAGACTGTAGACCCTCATAATTGTAATAATTTACTGTACAGTTTCTGCTGACTTATTTCTTTTAACTGAGTCTACTTCTGTAATTGTTACCTGCATGAAAGTAAAATTTAAAAACATAAAACCTGCAACATATTGGTAAAATCTGTTAACAGTTCTATATCCCAGATGATACTCCAATTTGAACAGTGGTTATAATTCAATCCTCTGACTATTGACTCTGAATTAAGTATTGTATTGATTATACTAAATGTATCATCTGTCATATCAGAAGATCTTCACGGAACTCAGACAACTGTAGAAAATTGAAAAGTTTAATTTAGATCTCACTATTAGTTGAGGGCAGGTACAAGGTTTTACTCTTCAGTAACAGGGAATACAAATGTTTCATCAGCAAAACAAAATATTTTTAAAAGGTTAATAACATTGGCATCGTTTACCACTATCCCTTTCCTACCAAAAATTTTTTGATACTTGGTCTTTGAATAGCCTATAATGGCAAAATCTCTTTTTTCCTATGTTACATCCTTTACTGGACAGAAACTCAAAGCACTGCCAAGTGATAACTGGGTCATTTTGTGCGAATGAATTATCTAGCCAGTCATTTCAGATGGCTAAGCTGAGAAACATCCCATCTAAATTTGGGCAGATAATCAAAGTGCTCCCTCTTCAGTTGATGATGATTCTTTCCATGACTATACCTGAAGGGAACATAAACCTGACGCTAAGAGAAAATACTGCCTCTGGCATTTCTTCAGCTCTCTGGACAAAAAGGGGGAGCCTAGAACACTAAACACACAACAGTATGATCTGTAGGCAAGACTTGGCCAAGATAGGTCAAGAGAGTACAGTGTCTAGGAAACTAATTTAGAAAAACAATATGAAGAGAAAAAATAATCGAAGTTTAGTGTTCTGGCACAAGAGCTTGATGAATTTGGATATGAAAGGACAATTCAACTTTGTAAAATTGTTTCAAGAGTGTAGTTCATATAGGAAAATCATGCATCTTCAAATGTTCTGCTTGCTGTTAAGGTCAAAATGAAAGAGCTCTAACTCAAAGACAAACTGGTATTTCACAAGACCAAGAAATTAAAGGAGGCGTAATAAATAACGGAAACAGTTACACAGCAGTTTCAAAGCAGTAAGTCTCAGATATGAGTCAGAAATGCCTTGGAAAGAAGCAAACTTCATTTTTTAAATCACCTGTTTCTTCATCTCAGACTTTGAAAGGACAGGTTGTTAGGTACAGAAAGAAGACATTGTATTGCAGCTATCCCATAGAGATTATATTGCAGCTACTCCCTCCGGAGAAATAGCTAAAGCTAGTTGCACAGTACCAAAGCTCAGTATTTAATCTTTGAAGACCTTAGTTAATTGAATTCAATGAAGAAGGTGAATGCTTGATATAGCTAAATATTGGGTTAATGATTAATGGTTGAAAAATATATATTTAATTAAATAAATATTGTGCACTATATATTATACCTATTAAAACTATGACAACTGTTGCTATGAAGGTGCTTAAATAATTAATATTCATACTGAAATGATCATTTATATATCTAATTACTGATTATGGCTAGCCAGAACCCATTCAATTAATCAAACTGCTTTATTTGTGAATAAACTCTTTGTGCTCTTTTCTCTGCAGCTCTATTTCAGAGATTCCATGGAATTTCAATGCTTTTTCTTTTATTCACAGAAGTATTCTGCGATATAAGAGTAAAAAGTACAGTAAATAATTTAAAATTAACAGTATTCTATGGAATGTTTGCTTGATTTTAATGTAATAAGGTCAATTTTATTTAATAAAATGTCAGATCACTTTTTTATTCTGCAGAAACTGCCATCTTATTATTTTCAGGGAAAACATAAGTCAAGAGAGATTGGCACTAAGAAGGAAATTGGTAAAAAGTAATTAGACAAATGAAGTAGTTGTTGGGTTTTATTCCCATTTTTGTTTCTATAAATATCTATGTTTTTCAGAGCATTCTATCTCACTTCACTAACTGTTTGCTCTTGCTTTGCTCAGACTTAGAGTGAAGCAAGCAAATAGGACTGAAATCCTGTGTATGAGCTGGCTGTCATGTGATAGTCTACTGTAGACTGCAAATAACACTGGTTAAAATCCCACTGTTGTGGGAGGAACAAGAAGGCAGCTTCCAAAAGTATATAGACATAACGTCTTCCCCATCTCAGGATTTGAGTGAGACTCTCTAGGCAAGTGTCTCTTATTTGAATATTGAAAGCTTGCAAAATAAATCTCTCTGTAATCTAATATAATATAAACTCAAAGTCCATGATTTAAAATTAAATTAATTCATATTAATTCTAGGATAATTCATTCAAATAAGTTTTAGTCTATAGTTTCCATCTGAACAGGCCCTTTTAAGAATTAGAGGCTCAGTGGCTAGGTTTTGACACAAGAGTCACTAATAGAATTCTTTTTCATTTTAAAATAATGCCAGTAGTTCGTATAACACTTCATATAACTTTCATCCATTTTAATACCCACACTAATCTCAGTTTTATGATTAAATCTTATTGATTAGAACTTGTTCTATTTACAACATATGACTTAGGTGCAAATGAATACATGCAGCATTCTTTTTACACATAAATTCAGTTTCAAGTTTAATTCAGAAGTCTTCTTCCTACATAAATGGTTCCAGAAAACATATATGAAGGTAACTGAGAGATAGCTGATAAGGAAACAAGAGATCAATACAGAACAATCAATTTGATTGAATTATTAAAAATAATTTAAAATAATATATGCATTAAGTGTTCTTCATCTATTTTCCCATCTTCTATGCTGTAAGCATCCAAGAAAACTTACCATTCAATCAAATATTTGAAAACATTATTACAATTATGTAGTTATCTTTCCTTTCCTGGTATGTTTCCTTCTCTTCAAGTATTGGCAGTTCTTCAATTATTGCAAATAGTGCTCATTACAATGAGTGATCTGAACCTTTAATCATAACTCTCATTGCTCTTCTTAAAAGATATTATTATCGCATCTACAGAAAAAGATTTGCAGTTTGATGCAAGATGAGCCCAAGACACTGATTTATCTTTTAAAAGCAAAGCTCTAAAAATTTAAGGCATTCAAAAGCAGAAGCATCAGTGATGTCTGCCTTTCCTGTCTGGAACAAACAAACAAACAAACAAACAAACAAAAAAAAGCAGACAGCACTCACACTCCTTTTTGGGCCAGGCAGATTCACTTCAAGCTCTGGAAATGTTAAGGGCTAAATTCTCTGGGAAACTTGGCCAGGCACACGAAGAACAAGGTATCAGGAACAACTCATATGGCTTTATCATGGGCAAACATTGCCTGGGTGTCTGTTTGGTGGGGGTGGGACCAATAAAAACTCTGTACTTCCAACCACTCCCCTGCAACCAAGGTGAAAATAGCTGTGTGAGAGCCTCCTGGGGGGCTAAGGTGACAGCCAATCGCCCTTTTTTATAGATAAAATAATTTAAACTTCAGTATATGGTAACATATCCTACGTTACCATAAGACAGAGAGAAAACCGAAACTTGACTTGCGAGTTTATGTTTCTGGTTTACAAGACCCAGTAACCACAGAGGTCATATTTAAGCTATTTGGGAAAGTATATGGGAAGACCTCCAGTCCCTCACATTGATCACTGCATGGATATCATAAAGTCCTCTTTTATTAAAACCTGCTAAAAGTTCAGAAGCTACTTCAGATTCAGGAACAAAGTTCTATTAAAAACTTTTTCAAGCTAAAAAGTAATAAAATATAAAAGCTTGATTTCCCTCTCTTTTTTTTCCTGAAGTAGATAGTAAAGCTGAAAGAAAATCCTATCTTTTGTCTGCCTCATATTACAAAGTCTCCTACAGTATGGCATTCTTGATGAAAACCTTTTATGCAAAAACATTTTGTGGAAAAGTGCAAAAGAAAGTCCTTTCAAGATTAAGCATGGGTTTGAACTAAAATTAAAAATGGAGAAAATTCTTATCAGTGGGCATCATTAACTTCTTGATTTCATCATTAGCCCCTGTAGTTTATAGGTTTCAATACAGCAGGAATTTCTGACACATTTTGTCTGATCTTCAGAGCTACTGAAAAAGGGAAACCAGTGTTTCAGAAAGTTCCACTTTGTTCTGTGAATGAGCCTTTTCAGATAACTTTGAAACAGGTGATCAGAATTATAAGACAATTAAATTCTGTTCATTCAACACCATAGGTAACTGAAAAAAAAAAAATGGAAATATTGTTAAGGACAGGTAGTTTTATCCGAGAAGGTATTTTTCTAATGGACTTCTGGAATAAAATCACCAGTAACAATTTGGACATCTGAAGATGTGTCAGTACCTCAGCTCATTGCAAGCACCTCCTTCCCTCCAAAATGATGCAATCTAGGAGAAATATCTTTTCTAGTTTTATTTTCTGAGGACCTGCACTAAAATGTATATACTTATGTAAAATTTTATCAAATTTTATATAGAATCTGCATGATGCATTAAAGGAAACCCAATGCTTTTAATTTTTTAAATCATATATAATTCAGCAATGCACTCATGTATAGACCTGAGTTTTAAGAAAGTAGTATTACATATAGACTTTGTCTTTTATCTATACGCTTGATTTTTTGGCACTTTATTCATCTAAGTGCCAAAAATATTTCATTTGAATATACATCTCAGTGTGTTTCAGATATCAAAAATGTTATGCCTCTTAGCAACTCCACTGGTAGGTCTTTCCTTCTGTACATTTATTAGGTTGGAAAATAAAGTTGAGTTACTTCATACAGATAGAACATCTCAAATTAGACACTGGAGGCAAATTAATATTTGAAGGTATTGTGCATCTCATGACTTTCTATGGGAGGTTTCCTGCCTTCAGACTCTGCTTGGTACATGGTACTCAACATCTGACACATCCTTCTCCGACACTTTGTGAGGTACTGGCACATCAGCAACACACTCTTATGGGGACTGTTAGCATTCTTATCAGCTTCAGATTTATTTGCCCATGTGTCAGAATGGGATGTTACATACAGTCATTACGCCTAAAGACTTGATTCAGCTGAATAACCCTATAAAACTTGACTGTTGCTGCTAAAAGGTAATTTATTTGAAAGCCTGAAACACTTGTTGCATTTGGCAAGTATTGTGGAAAAACTCCAATAAATAGTTAAATACATAATTGTGCCTGTGAGACACTGGAAAGATTGCTGGCTCAAAACATTTCAGGTGCATGTGTGGGGGAAGGGACAGGTCGGAGTTTGCTGAGGCGATGTCCTGCTCCGCGCACCCCACAATCCTGGCTGTATCCCAGCCCTGCTGTGGCTGTCAATCCCTGGCACACCAGGGGCAATGCTCCATGTCCGGCCCTGGAGCCCCACCCCAGCTCCTGAGTGGCCAAAGGAGCAGAAGTCCCACCAGGAGGAAGGGCCCAGGAAAGCCAGAGGATATTTAAGCCATATCATGAGGCAAGCACATATCTTGATCCTGTCTGGTCTTGGATTTTATATCAGCTGGAGCACTGCTGGAACCAGGAGTGATAATTGTATTTGTTCTTTTCTATATCTTTTTCTGGTTTTCTTCTTCTTCTAATTTTTTCTTTTCAAAGTCTGAGTAACTTAGAATCAGTTCAGTTGGTGTTTGCTAAGTTGAATGAGCTTGGAGTTTGCTAAGTTAATGCTTTGTGAAATGCTTTATGTTGTGAATGTTGTTCTAAACTTTTGACAAAGTTCGGTGATTTTCTGAAGTTTGCCAGTAAAGTTTTTGTTGTTTTGACCTTTTGGTAAATATCTTGTCAACATTTTCTGCCACACATCTGATTCAGGGTACATTATTATATCTTAAGCCCTTTTAAGAGGCTCATGGAGCAAGGTCTGGGGCCTTACGCATCCCTATACTACCAACTGTGTTCAGCACAAATCCAAAGCATATCCCTGCACCAGCCACTGTGAAGAAAATTAACTCTTCCCCATTTGAAACCAACACACTATGACATTCCTCCCGCTGATTGGGATTGAAGTCCAGAAGTGGACCACACAAACACACATGCATACTTATATATACTGGCTAGTGTTCATGTCGATGTAATAAGTACAGAGAGCACATCCACACAAAACATAGTTAAAAATACAATTTAATGAGAATATGGGCTAGACTGTAGTGTTGAAGTGCAGGGCAGAGGTGACATGTGTATACCTTTGCCTTTTATCTCCATTGCTTTCTTTTTTTCCAGGCTTGTTCCTTCCCTTTCCCTGCCTTTGGTCCTTCCATGAAAGATTCTACTGTAAATCTTGTAAGTTCTCACACTGTCCTGAATATATTCCACAATGTTTTAGACAGTTCTAAAATGTTTTTTCCCTGCATCCCATGATTAATCCTGTAGTCCTCTTCAGCAATATCCCCATTGGCTCCACAAGGCATTGGAGAAGGAAGCTTTTTCCCTTGAGGGACAAATACCCTGACTCTGGGCCCATTGTTCTTGGGCAGCCCTGGGCCAAGCAGAATCTTGTGGTGCACATGGAGTTACTCAGGTCCTTGCCTGTCCTTCCTTCCTCTACTCGTCTCCAGGCCACAGTGGCTGTGGTGATATAGGAACCAAATACTCCGAGCAGTATTCAGATTCTAAAACTTGGAAGATGATTTGGTCTCATTGGAGGCACAGGGCACTCAGGGTATGAGGAATATTCTTGGGAGGCTTGGAAGCAGGAAGGGCAGGTGTTTCATCTGTGAGGTAGGAGCCATTCCCATGAAGAAATGTCTAGCTCATTTTAGAAAGGACCTAAAAGGAAAAGAATTGAAGCAGGATGCTCTGAGCCAAAGGACTCATGGAATGAGGATGGCTTCCTGGGGCACATGATGAAGACAGAGATTGCCATAGCTGATACAGCTGTCTGGAGGGACTGTCTTGACCCCAGACCCCTGTCTGAAAAATGGAAACAATAATATTGCCCTATAAAGGTATGAAAAATGCATAATATCTGACAGATATTTGGAAATCACTATGCTACTAATGTAACAAAAGAAGGAAGTATTTCAAATGGTGAATGGTGTTTCCTTATCTGGGTTGTCCAAGCTATTTAGGTCTTAGGTACACTAAGTCAATAGAAGTCCTGTGTCTCCTTCTCTGTCTGTGTATTTTTGGCTTCCATCTGAAAAACAGCAGTGGACAGTGGACTTTTGGTACATATATATGACTACTTAGAATGTCAGTGGATTTGGAACTGTGAAGAGCTCTCCACAGAGAACTTAAAATGTGCTATTCAGGAGTGTGGAACACTCTTGTACATGTAGTAAGTAATCATATGGCTCAGATTTGAGATATTTTGGGAAGAAAATGACAGCCATTTTAAAGCTGGGCTCCACAATTAACTTTTTGTTTTTTTCCCAGCTCGTGCAGAAGAAAAGATAGGAAGCAAGATAATCTTTGTTTAACCCAATCTTGAGACACCAAGACTTTCAAAGGAATTATGACAATTGTGATGTGGACTGAGAGTACACAGATTTGTTTCAATGTCTCATTTTCTTGCACATTGAAGGAAATTATTTCCTGTCAGGAAAGATCAAACAACATTTTATAGAGAACTACAGAAGGCAAATAAAAAAAAAAAAAAATTGCCTTGCAAAGTAGTGTATCAGGAGAGTTCCTCTCCCCACAGCAGTTAGAAAACCACTGCAAGAGCCAGGAAGAAAGTACTGGTCTTTAGGAAAAAACCCCAACATTTTCTTTGGATAATTAAACAATTAAACTAAGTAATAATAACTATGTCATTAAAAAATATCATGTTACCAGTGGATATTTCACATGTACTACTCTGAGATTTGTGAGAAGCAGCTGATATCTAGGTTAATATTGCAAATGCCAACTCCATGACACAGAAGTTACTTCTTTGTATCTCATAGAAATACTGTATACTGTGACATTTGAAAGAAATAGCAAAAATGGACTTAGTCACAAACTTTCATGTTAAATTTTTCAATTTAAAAAGTCATGATTTATGGAAACCATCTCTTCATAAAGTTGTCACTGAATTGTGTAAAAATAAATTTACGACTATTTAAGTTTTATAGCTTTTTAAAATCTATTTTCTGGTCTTCAGAAGAAAAATACTTTTAATATTAAAATATAAATGAATTTATAAAATGAGAAATAAAAGCCAAAATTGAGAAGAAATGTTTTAGAAATCACTGAAGCAGAATGTTTTGATTAATCTTTACAGATGTTTTTCTTTCTTGCACTTTTATTATAACATATTTCTCGTATATTCAGTGTTTCTATCCAGCTCAAAAAAGCAATTTCGTTCTTTAAAAGTGGGCAACTAATGTCATTATAGATGCTCTAATATTTTTCCAGACAGTTGCACAGAGCTAGAATTATTTAACGGGAGGAGCAGCAGATGGGTACGTCAAAGACCTCTGCACCTCTAAATTTAGACAACTGAATCTGCTTTTTGAGACCCTGTAAAACAAAATCACTTGATGAACATACATAACCACATCTTCACGTTCAGCTATGTCACTTTTTTTTACTTTTGTTTGCTCCTTCTCAGAAACCAAGTGTAAAGCTCCACTCTCCTTAAGTCTAATGCTAAATAAACAAGGGAATTTGCTTAAAGATTACCTACTTCTATTCTGATCAAGTTACAGGAATGTTTCAGCTGTTTGATGGCTTTTAATAACGTCGTTCTATTGATCCCAGGTTTTGATATGTGGGACATGCAAATGGAAACTTTACCATCACACAGTATTATTCTTTACAAAGTAAGAGGAAAAATCAACAGGAATTAAGGAGAAAAAAGAAGTTAAATGCTTCTGAAGAGTATTTCTCTGAATTTAGATGTCATATCTATCCAAAATTTGATGTTATTAAATAAAAAAATTGAATACACAAGGAAATCAGCTATTAGACCTTTCTTTGTTGTTTATAGGAAGAAAAAGCAATAAAAATATTTGCCCTAAATCAAGTTAAAAAACCCCAAAACCAAATAATTGGTATTTTTGTGCTTAGTGGTTAGTGTTCTGATCCTTGGTTCATAAACTATGTTTTCTTTCTGTGTATCTGAAATTAAATTGGAACACTTAAAAAAAAAAAAAAGTTATGCTTACATAAATTCTTGCTACAAATCAAGACTGCCTGAGACCACTATTCATGTTTCAGCCATAGCAAAGTAGAACGAAACAAAAAAACGACATTAATTCTAGGAACTTGTTTTCATTTTATCCTTAAAGCTACTTTGTTTCTAGTTGCTTATCTTATCTAAACTCCATTTTAAACAGATCCTTTATTTCTTCTTGGATATATATGTGTCTCAAATACAGATATGGACACACGTACTGAATCAGCAAAACATCTACTGCCAGTGCAATCAGAAAGAGTTAGAACAGTATCCTCACAATAACTGGATCACTCAGGAAAATAATGTAATTGCAGAAACCAGCATTATAGTTCCTCAGAGCTAGATAAAATATGAAAACCATGAATAAAAAAAAGAATTTCTCAATTTCTTTTCTCATTCCTTGGAAAAAAAAAAAATTAACCTTTATTTTTTTTTTCTTGAACAATTTGGGATGATCCAGTCAAGTATGCACTAAAAAAATGAAGTGCATTCTCCAGATTTGTTTCATACAAATTAATGATTGCTCTGAACCAAAATCCCAGACCTTAATATTTTACATAGAATTGCAACTTGACAATGTATTTTCTAATCTCTATCACAGTCCAACCCACAGCTCTGTATCTCAGCTCTTACCAGTTTTGGACAAATGAGGACACAGCATAACTTTGTAGTACTAACTTCTTTTGTGAACTGTACAATACTGACATATTCAGGGACCTTCACTAGTTTTGAACTAATAACAAAACAAGATGTATTTTCTAACAAATAAACTCTTTTTTTTTTTTTAATATAGTGCCTTTCAAGTCAGAAAAGTACAGTTCCATGCCTACTAGCATTTATAACAGGTTTGACATATTAACAAAAATTATAAAAACTCTTGACTGTGTGTAATAAAAGGGTAAATGCTTGACAATGTGCAACATTATAACAAAAATGAGTAATAAATGCTTCTAAAAATGTACTGGAACTGAACTAGCTTGTTGAAGGTCAGTTTGAGACAAGAGACATGGTAAATGAAAGCAGTCACATTGCCCACAGAGTTGCCCTGTCATACGAAGTACAACACTCCAGCACTCAAACACTTCTTTTGCAACAGAATGCATCCTTGATTTGTCACGAATGTGACACACTCTATTAGAAGAGGATACTGGTAAGTGTCTTCACAGAGCAAGTTCTGCTGAGGAGCCTGCAGAAGTGTCACATTTTGTTAGAATTGCTACCCTGTCGTCCTGTCTCATTATGCATGGAATACTGTGCTGGAGGGTATCGGTTAATGAAATTAATGCTGAAAATGAAACAAAACCAGAGATGATTGTATGACAATGACACAATACATCTGCCCATTTTAGAACATGTTACAAAGTAAAAGTACAGCTCTCATTATTCAACTGGCTTCATTGTATTGTAATTGTTTTTGATGTACCTGCAAATCACTTTAAATGGCTGCAGAAAGAACATTCTACTTTTGTGGTTTAATTTATGCAAACGTGTCTGAATTTACTATTCTCCTTTCCCTTTCCTTTATATTTCTCTGCCTTTTTAACCTCCTATGGTGACTTTTTACACAAAGGTTTCTTCCGGTGTTTACGTTCATTAACTTGTCTATGCTGGCCTGAATAATCTGAATCTAAAATGCTTTGGAACCCACTGCTACTACTCACAACAGAGTAAAAGGTAACAACAGAAAGCAAAGGAGAATATAATGCAAAATATAGAAATTAAAGGTCCATAACACAGTTCTAGTAATGCTAAAGTTGTTCTGCCTGAATATTTTACATGGCTGTTTCAGAGTTTTTAATTCTTGAAAGAAGGATCTGTCACAGAAGTATCTGCTAGATCATATCTAAGACAACATTCAGGCTGACTTTAGTAATGTCAAAGTGTGTTATTCGAGTTCCTGAACAAAGTGGCCTTCATCAACAACAGCTACTCTTTGCAGCATTTAGGCAAGGAAGTGTCCTCCAGCACATTTAATGCAACAAAGGGATCCTGGGAGAGTACAAGGGAATTCACTAGTTGCACAAAATAGGTTGATTTGTATGGTCTTTCTGAATGACAATTCCCACTACTCTTGGATTAAAACACAGGGCAAAAAGAACCGTTGGTTTGTCTTGAGGGAGGATTTCTTGTGTTCTTGTGAAACCCAAATTCATTCAAATAACGTCCTCTTTCCTCTACCCCACCCTCAATTTGAAAGATTGTATGGGAAAGACAAGCATAGAAAAGAATTCCTGATGAAAATGCAGCATTCAAACGCTAAGCAGAAGAGATTTACAAGATAAAAGGAATCTTGAATTCACAGTGTAGTGCTTAAAACTCTTTATCAGGCAGTGGAGTCCTGGATTGTGCTCCCTGTTTTGTGTTCCACATTTAAGAGTCATTGATTTTAAAACACCCATCGTAGTATAAAGGAGGGTTTCCCATCTGGGTTTTGTAGTCACTAGGATGGTTAATAATGCTTTAGGCCTTTAGTTATGGAGAGGGGCAATGAAGTATTCTGGGACTGTTGTTAAATAACAATATAGGTTCTTTAAGTTTTAAAATTGGATCCTACATGGCTCAGTCCTACAGAGATTATAATTTATGATAGTCATAATCTTTGTTATCATCATGCAATTCATTTTATTTTCCCCTTAGCTCAGCACTCATGATTATAACTTTTATAAAGTAATTTTAGTCAGTATTCTGCAGGACCTTGATTCACAAGGGCATACAGGAATGGGGAAGAGGATGTAATATAACACATAAAAATTCCAGCTATATTTTCCTTAGTTGTTTAGCCCACTTCCTTTTCTACTCAGTCAAGATATGTATTCTGCTGGATGTTTTTTCTCTCTTTGTTGTAGATAAAATGGGAGGAAAGTAATTTCACAGTGTACAGCATATTTTTATCTGTTGTTTCTCAGGTAATGAATGAAGTTATGCACACTTGGCATTTATTCAGCTTGCTCATATGTGTTAGATTGTACTTCTTGAATAATTCATTATGCTCCTTATACTCCTGTGGACAAATCAGAGTAGGTAAGAGAGTCTGCAGAGAGACATGCAATTGTTGACGAGTTTCTATCATCTGAGCAGAGGTTGTGAACAAAAATCAACCTCCAGTAAACTAAACATGTCAAAATGGTGCAGATATGCAAGATTTTTCCTGTAAAAGCTATACATCAAGGGATTCACAATATGAACATTTCATTATTGAATTCTGTTAACAGAAAGGTAATAAGAGATTAGAAGATGGCACTACAGAAACACAACAAATGTTAGACCAGTGCCTCTCAAGCAAAGCTTTTTTTTATCAGAAAGCTAACTACTGTTCAGAAATAAAAAAAATGATCTTGTGCAATGTTGGAAAAATGGTTTTCATCTGCATCATATGTAAAAACTAAACTTAGCACGTCATGCTCACATTTTTGCTTTGCGTTTTTCCATTTCAATTGTTTCACTGCCTGTGTGTGAACACACACTGCTTAATGAACCACTTGCTTGGGTCCTACAGATCACTGATAATACAGAGACCATGAGCTGAGAAATAGCCTTAAATTTGGCTGATCCTACAGCTTCTTTGGTTAGTCCTACTCACATGAAGTGTCACGAGTAACACTAGCTGCCATAAAATCTATAGGAGTTATCCAGGTTTTTGCTAGAAGCTGTCTGATGAAGCAAGGGACCAAGACCAGTGTTCTGCCAAATTGTTATTGTGTACTGTCCATCTTCACATGGATATACAAATACAGATGCACATACTTCACAATGTCTTCCCTTGAGATTTGATGGAAGCTGATTAGTTAAATAGCTGTCCTCTGTGGCGTGGTCCTGAGACTCTGATGGTTTCTTTGTAAGGTTCAAAGGGCTTAAAGGATGTAAAATGCATTCATATAGTATCACACCTGATCCTGTGTCTAGAAGCGTATTTCTGCAACCTTGAAATCTGTGCTTTTTCTTACAGACATCATTGGAAACTGAACTGTATTCTTAAATCAAAGTAAGGAGCGTTGGCAGAAAGATTGACATTCATGTGAATTCATAGACGACTGGAAACTAATAATTATTTCATTCTATGCTCAATATATTATGAGATGGACTTTTGTACTGTTTTAACCATTGTGCAAGAAATAGCATGGCATGAGGGAAATATTCCCTGTTAAAATCCCCATAGAGCTCATTAGAAAGATGAAGTGATTACAATACTGAAAAAAGAATGAAAAATTAGTCTGAAAACAAAAGTGAATATCACATGGGGTTTGGCCTTATGTTTTAGGGCTTTTTTAAATATGCTTTTGTTTCACTGTATTTTGACATTTTTGTTACTTGGTCATCACTGAGAATTTACTTGTGGTGCTAGAGAAGATTTGGAAAACAGCAGAAAGGCTGAGAGAAGTTTCATAGAACTCAGAGTTGTACTGATGTTTTAGGGGAAAGTGGATTTTCATGTTGCTCTTCAGTGAAACTTTTATTTGGTAATTCTATAAAATATGATCTTTACTGCAGTCACAATGTCAAAATAGGAAGAAAAATATAAGAAAAATAAAAGAAAGGTCCTACAGAATTTTCCAAACACAAAACAAGATCTCAGGTGGTAAGGGCAATGTATTTATAAGATTTTTATTTCTTTTTGTGGCTTTGGTTATGAGTCTTGGACAATTGGCTCTAGATGACCCTGACTGAGCAGTGGAGTTACACTAAATCACCTTCAGAGGCCCCTTCCAACCACAATTTTCTTGTGATTCTGTGGTTAAGAACTTGAATCACATTTGTATTTGACACAAGTCAATGAACTACAGTTTTTATTATTATTATTATTATTTCTTTTTACTTAACTGTAAGGACAATTCAGAGGGAAATCAAACTTGTGTCATTGACTCTGTTTCTTCAGAAAGATGTAAGTATCTGGGGAGTGCAGCTGGACTTGTGGTGAAGATGCCTTTCAATTCCACAAGAAATGGAGATAGGTATGATACAAAATAATATTTTCACTCCAGCAAAATAGTGAAGTGTTGTTCAACAAAGTGAAATGGTTTATGAAGTCCAGAGTTTCCCTGTCACATTCCCTTGCTTCAACCCCTTATAATGACTTTTACATAAAGTGATTCCTGAATTGCATCAATGTAGGAGAGAGGAAAAAGTCTTACAATGCACCCATAAGATGTTTGAAAGGCAACCACAGCCCTCATCTTCCTTCCTCTATATTAGTGTCAACTTTTGTAGACCAAATGAATTCACATACTGTTATTGTCATTTGTCATAATGATTTTTCAAGATATTTTGATAGTGAATATATATTGTGTGTGTATATAATATATATATAAGTATTTAATGACCATGTGAAAATACTAAAAACATTTTGACATAAGTTATCAAGTATCAAAATATTTTGCTTATTTTCGACTGCTTTTTATTCAGTTAATTTGCAATTCTGTTTATTACATTGCATTTGCAGTCACTTGGCTACAAATGAAGATTTTATTATGCTTAGTAATATCTTTATTCAAGTGTATTTTTTATTTCCTATCAAAATTAATTCCCTTTAATCATTAAGGAAAACCATTATAAATAAGATCAATTTGTACTAACATATTAAGAATATATTCTGTTTAATGTAGTAGTAGAATATTTAGGCACAGCACCACTAACCTGTTGAGAGAGGTGGTTGTCCCAGTCTACTTTGCTTCAGTACAGCCTCACCTTCAATATTCAGTGCAGTTTTGGGCACCACAATATAAAAAAGACATTAAACTATTGGACACCCTCCAAAGGAAGGTCATAAAGATGGTGAAGCACCTTGAGGGGAAGTTGTATGGGGAGTGACTGAGGTCAATGGGTCTATTCAGTCTGGAGGAGACTGAGGGGATGTCTCATTACAGTCTACAACTTTCTTGTGAGGGGAAGGGAAGGGGTAGGCACTGATCACTTCTCTGTGGTGGCCAGTGACAGGACCTGAGGGAATGGCCTGAAGTTGTGTCAGGAGAGGCTTAGGCTGGATATTAGGAAAAGGTTCTTCACCCACAGGGTGGTTGGGCACTGGAACAGGCTCCCTAGGAAGTGGTCACAGCACCAGCCTGAGAGAGTTCAAGAAGTATTTGACTCTTGGGGTGTTCTGTGCAGGGCTCGATGATCCTTGTGTGTCCCTTTCAAATCAGCAGATTCTGTGATATTAATTCCCAAATACAAATACTGAAAGATTTTATGTAAATGCAAATCATATTCTATTAGGGTCAGATTCAGTTGACCAAATATAGACCTCAAGTAGCATTTGAACTTCTTTGGGATATTCCTCCTGGCCTACAGACACTTCTTTAAAAGCACAGGAGCTATCCACAGATCTCCTATTAGTTAGCCCAGTGTAGATAGCTGATAGGTCTATGAGTGTTCAAAATGGTACTTGGTGCCTGTGTACAGGCACTCAAATCTTAATCTAAAGTTATTACTCACTTAAGCCCCTACCTTTCCATTACAGAGAGATATCATTTCATCAGTTGGATCATTCTTTAGATATTGGCTGTAAAGCAATTGTAAAGACATTGGTGACTGACACCATTTGAAATACCATACTTTATTCTATTCATCCTTTACTCTTGCGAAGGACATGGGATTTCTGTAGACCTTGCGTAAGATCTATCAGTGTGTGACATCTCAAAAGGCACCAAGAGCCTTTGAGTGAGCCCCTAAATCAAGACGAAAATCTTCTAAAAATACAGTGGTGTCTTGGATGATATCTTGCAAGTGGACACCTAAGTGTAGGTGTCTAAATCTTTGCAGCTTGTCCACATTCAGAATTGTCTTACTTTCACTATAAAGAAGAGCACAAAACAGCTGTTTTAAAATTAAAGACATTACCTTTAATGTCTCTACAGTGTATGGTGTTTGTGTTATTTTTGTGCAGTCATTGGCTAGCAAGTCCCTATGAATTGAAAACAGAGCATCAGCTCACACTACATGAACTTATCCTTAAGACAAAAATTGTAGTAGGATGAAAAATAAAACATAATCGAAACTGTTATTAAAACTCTCTCTTTTGCAAAAGAAAACTTCCTTGTAAAGCAATCTAAATTGAGATACTGTTAGTTACAGAGCCAAGATTACAAGAAGCAACAAATACAGAGATCTTCTCAATTACTTTACATTAAACTACTCAATCACTTTGCCTAGAGCTCCCTATTTGTATCTCATGGCATTTGTGCTTAACAGCATCTTGTATCTGTTGGATTAAAGCAAAAATACTTCTTTTCTTTTTTATTTTAAATTATCAAAATATTAAATTTATCAATTCATATTTAGAATTTCTTGTGCAATTTGAAGTAGATAGAAATGTATTCATTATGCTAGTCACCACTTTATATGCAGCACAACGTCTAAAGTACAGTACGTACCTGCAGCTGTTTTGTAGCAGATGGCTATAGTCAGTATCTGATTTTTTTTTTTCTGCTAGCAAGTGCAAAGAACTTGATTCAGTGGCCCACTTAAAAAAAAAAAAAAAAAAAAAAAAAAACAAAAG
>VZRN01003026.1:174638-196849 GCA_013397935.1 Dasyornis broadbenti
GTGGATCTCAGCATTTCCCGTGGGCCCCATGGGCTGCAGGGGCACCCCCTGCTTCACCATGGCCTCACCACGGCCTGCAGAGGCTGCAGAGCTCCAGCGCCTGGAGCTCCCCCTCTCCCCTCTTCTCCACTGACCTTGGTCTCTCCATGTTGTTTTCCCTCACATACTCTCACCTATTCCTCTGTCTATGAATATGTTATCACAGAGGCGTAATCAACATCTCTAATTGGCCCAGCCTTGGCCAGCAGCATGTCCATCATCTTCAGAGCCATCAAAGGTTGGCTCTGCTGGACATGGTGAAGGCTTCGAGAAGCTTCACACAGGAGCCATCTTTGTGGCTCCCCCCCCGAAAAAACTGGGCCAAGCAAAACCAGCACAAAGATTAATTTGTTCAACTGGAAAATTATGTCAGTAACTGTTCCTTACTTAATTCAGAGCTTATGCACAGTTGAAAGAAGGGTAGATTTGAGTGCAAAGTCTTGTGACAGGACTACTGGGAGCTCTCAGGCTTGTTACTTCACTGACAAATCCACTGAAACTCAAGACTACTACTTCCAAATATGTAAATACGCTGGCAGACACCACTGCATTGGCTGTCCTTAGTACAGGCTTTTAGTACCTTCTTTAATGTTGCGTGTGTTAGAAACCGGGCATGTTAAAGGGAGATATTTTCCCTCCTCTTCATACCATTCTTTTGTATTCTTTAATCAAAAGTGGACAGTTCAAAAAATTCTTCAGGCCCAGAAAGTAAGATCTAAGTTTACTCTGTCCTTGGAATTTCAAAGCATGATGAATGAAACAGAAATATTTTTTCCTTTAAAGTAGCTATAATTGTTATGCTGTTCTAATGTGCAGGACATAGTTTAGTATCTTGCACAGGAATACTAAACCTCATTGATCTGCTTGCATTGTATCTTCCCATCACTGTCTAGTTAAGAATAAACCAAATAATTTCATTCAGTAGGAACAGACTGTTACTTGAACATGCTTCTCTGAAATAATTATGGGTGCTTGAGTGATAATGATTGGATGACCTGCCTACACTCTAATAATGAACAGACTATAGAAAGTAATACAGCATATTAAATTGAGGATATAAATCTCTTTCTATTACTACTGTCTTCCTCAATACTAATGGAAAGTTCAGCTTTTTATGGCAGCTTAAATAAGAACTGGAAAATTATGAAGCATGCAGGATTAATTGAATGCCCAGGAGATATGGCTGTTGCTGGTCTGCCTGCTCTCTGTTGGTCTCCTGGACTCAACTTACAGCACATCTGTGCACTCGCCCTTTATTTAAATTGCATATTTGTGGCAGATTGGGATTGAGCTTTTTGTGCCTTTTTTGATGAGATTAATTTTCTACAAACTTCAGGGGCCATTCTTTTGTTGACATTACATGTTTGTGTATAAAACTCAGAATTTCCATTTTGAATACTTGCTGACTCTGTAACTAGGACAAATCAGCAGTGTCAGACCAAAAGCTTTGTTTCTAAAAAAAAAAAGGTTGTGGTGGTTCTGTGTCCGATACAAATCTGTGTCTCAGTCTTTTCCCTTATCCTCAGATGCATAAACTCTCATCAAAACAGTGTTCCTGTATTTACACGGAATAATATCCCATCTGATATGCATATAAATTAACTCTTTAAAAAAAATCAATTTGTGAAGTTTAGAAAAAACAACTATATTCAATGCTGTCAGTTTACTGTTTTATATAAGTCTTTCTGACCTTTTTTGGTTTTTTTCCCCCTGGGTTAATTTGACTTTGGTAATAAGAAAAAAAGGTTTTTGTTGCCTTATTAAACTCTTTTGTTGTAGTATATTGACTTAAGGTTTAACACCAACAGTCAAGGTAGAAGTTAATTACTATTCAGTACCTTTAATTGCAAGCTACAGTTCAAATACTTCAGGACAAGGTAAAGCAAATAACACTTGTCACCAGTAATTACAGCCAGTTTTCACCACCCTGCCTTAAAGGCGCTGAGCTGCTGCTTTCTTGAGAGGTCACAAAAGATAAATGACTGAAAAGATCACACTTCTCAAACATCCAAATAATACTTCACTTTGATAAATCTTTTCTTTATCTGTGATTATGCTTGTGTTCACCATTAAAATCAAGACCAAAAAAATGCCTTTTTATTCTTCTGTTGCTGTGCATTCCAGGAAGTCTCCAAATAATTTACTTTTGCTTACTGTGTAATACTCACATACCTTGCAAGGTTTGAGTTTAGGAAAAATTTGGTGGTTGTGCTTTTTTTCTTTTCAACAAACTCCCATAAAGACCAAGTCGGCAAAGTACACCCTTGTAAGAAAAATACACAAGAGAAAAATAAACAGAAAGCTGTATAAAATGAAATGGTCAAAGGGAGACTGGCATCATTTCGAAAATTCACAGACCCCTCTTTATCTCCTATGCAGCATATGTGAAAAACATAAGCAAGTAAATGGAAGAAGAAAATTTACATCAAGCTGTTTCTTAATTGAGCTCTAATGGATCCCCTTTGAGACTCATCATAACAGAGAAATTCATATGTAGTCTGATTTGCATCTGTGCATTGAACTGGCTCACAGGTGTTTACCTTTGCTGTCTAGCAAAACCAGACAGTTTTTAGGACTGGCTTGCAATCTAAATCTTCCTCTCATCTCCTCTAAGCAACACAGTCCAAAGCCTAGAAAATCAGTTTTCTGATAACTCTCTGTGAAACACTATTTCCCTTTAGTATCTGCACCTAAGAAGTACAGTTTTTAACCTTTCCTCACATAGTTTCTGTGATGTATAGGTGAGTTGGATAGTTAAGAGTAGAAGACACAAAACCAGAAAAGATCTGTGCTAAACAGTCCGTACTGTCACCACCAGCTTTAGCTGCTTACTAGCGATTATAAATTGTCACTGGCAGAATTGAGGTGTGTGGTATCAAGGCTGTGAAACTGTGTGTCCAGTGAAATAGAGAACATTGTAAATTCACATTTGCAATGTATTTGTCATTTTTTTGCATGTGCAGGTGTGTGTTCATTGCTTACACAATAACGTAAATGGTACTGTGAAATAGACTGGTCTGGAAAATGTTCATTCTGTTGAGAGATGAAATACTGCAAAAGGGATAGGTAGAACTGATACTGTCACTGAAATCGCTCTATGCCTGTGGAGAAGACTTTTGGGTGCTGAACTTCTCTCACCTACTGACCACAAACTACATGAACTGCCTGGAAATATTGGCACCTTCCTATGAGGTTCTTAGCTGACTTTGCTCAGATCATTCAAGATATGGTCTGCTAGGGTAAGCTCTAAACTTCTGCTGTACATAAGAGCAAATCCACCTAGCTTTTGGACTGGACAGTGCTCGTTCTCCTGGGTAATTTCTTTCCCTTGAGCTTTCACTGGCCCCTACTGCTCAGCTCTACTGAGAGAGGAGTTAGTTGCAAGCCAATTTCAGAGGAGTAGCAGGACGTATTGGCAGCTTCAGAACCAAAATATCCTCTTCTTAATGAGGTCTTTTGAGTGCTTTTCTTCAAGCTTCGTCATCTAACTTTTGAGATGATTTAGGTACCTGAGACGTTCAAATCTAGAGTTAATACTTTGTTTGAAAGGAACTAATTTCAATCAATTAAGTAATTCCTATGAAAATATTTTCAATGCAAGCATAAATTGAATGTTCAGAAGAATTGCTATATTTAAATTAATTTCATAAATGTAGGACTAACAGTAATTTGGAGTTGTGGAGCTTATCAGATTTATATATGTGTCCCATCTTAAATATGTCATATCTGTATAGTCCTTTGATTTTATCAGTTTCCCATCAAAAAAAAAGAACTATTGTGCAGAATTGTCTGGAGACAAGTTACCAGGGAAGAACACGTGAAAGTGTGGAGAGAAAGGGAATGTCTAATTACCTAGGCATTTCAATTTTGTTAGAGATGCAGAAGATGCTTATATGTCAAGCAGAAAGTATTCAAGTTAATCAGTTTATTAAAAGAGTTTTCTTCAAATGGATTGTCAGAAGCAAATAATAATGCATTTTAACTGCACAAATTAGCAGTCATAGTTTCCTGAGAGGTCTGGAGAGTCCAAGTATTGAATCCCATGAACAGTTTTCATTTAAGTAAAAAGAAAATCACAGAAATGGAGATGCAAGCCAGAAGTTCTGAAAGTAAATTATGTAACTGCAAGAATCTTAAGAGCATGTTTTCATCACAAATAAATGAAGGTGCTGAAGGTGCTAGTCCTAGATCCTGACAGTAATCAAAGTAGAATGTGTTTCAGATCCTACTACGGATGTATTATAATGCCCCTGCCAATTCAGTCCTTAGATAAAAGCTATCTGATTAATTTTTTTCTTAGTGACTAAAGTATATAAAAAAGACAACTTTCACCTTCAATGATATGTATCATGAACATGTTTTTAGAGACCTAAAAGTATCTTGTTTCTCTTTCATCTTCCTGGCTTTTTATATAGAGACAATCATGCATAAATTGTAAAGACTTGTACATATATTAGATTAGGAGTATGCAGAGATGCTTGAAAAATAACAGGATTTAGGATGGCAAGCTTGTCTTAGACTATGTCTTAATTTTTACATCCTGTGAGTTTCTATGCATCACCTTTGCTGTGTGAGACTCTTCAGCAGCCACAGCAGGTTAAAACTTGCGTGGTGCTGACAGTACATCAAATGTGAGCAGAGGAGAGATACCAAGAAATCTGAGCTGATGCCTTCATCAGTGGTTTGGTTACACCAAGTGCTTGTCAGCAGAGCCCCCAGCGTACATGCAGACCATGGCAGCAGAAAGTGCTTCTCTGCCAGCATAGTCTCACTAATCCTCTCAGTGATATAAACTAAGTATGACGAAGACTCTGTCAGCATAAATGTCTCTGCATAAGGTATTTTTCTGACATAACAGTGTCAGTAAGGACTGAGATTTTTTTCACACCCTCAGCTATGAAAGCTCTACTGATTAAAATTTTGAGCGTAATTTTGACTAAGACTGCAAGACTAAGAAATCAACCTTAAAATGTCTAAGAACCCTTTCTCCCTTCCATTTGCCTGGAGAAAAAGCTGAGATGGCCAGGAGCAGGATTTGTGAGCCACAGAATGATAACATCAGGATGAATTTGTTGTGGGGCTGTAAAATTACATGATCATGTCACCCTCATTCTAAGATGATGTCAAGGAGTTTGGGGAGAGCTAAGTAGTGCTTGGGGACTGTAGCGATGTTAATCTGTGATGTGGTTATCAAGATGCCACTTTCTGTACATTGATATACTAGAAAGTTGTTTCTAGGAAATTTTCTGTATAATGTAGACTCTTTTCCATTGCTTTCTTTAGAACATTGCTGGGCCTGTTACCATAGCTCTAAGTACACTGTCAGCAACAGTGCTCTGAAGTATAAACAGAATATTATGAATATTAATAAGAAAATCATTATAATGAATGATATAATAAATTATAATATTTTATATCTTTCCATTCTAAGTTACCAAAGGTATGTACTTTAATGCATACATAACAATATGGGCAATAATGTGCATTATATAACATGCACACAGGTACATAGAGACCTAGATACACTATGTACCTCCGTATTATATATAGCATATGTAAAGATGTATATATATAGATATATTAATATTGTATCTAACTCATGCCTCGAGATGCTAAGATTTAGCTGAATTTCTGTACTTATTCAGGGAAGCATAAAATGCAATTTTGCTGGAAAAACCCTGATATTCTACTCCCTTCAGTGACAGATTCTTGTGCCATTAGAAATACTCTAAGGTCTGATCCACAAAATTTGTGCATGTCAGTTAGTGAAATGTTTGTTTATCGTTAACATTATACTCAGATATACAGTCTTGTACCAGTATGTTCAAGAGAGTACAATTTCTTCACCAACAGCTTCTTCTCATATGCTACATTTAATTTTAAACCTGTAAAATATCCTACTAGCAGCTAATTATTGAGCAATACCTCTGCCCAAATTAAGGGGCAAACGAGGCCATATGCTGAAGTCAATCGTACGGATTTTATTTGACAGTAAATGTGAGGTAGAGAGATAGAAAGAAACATAAAAGTAGAGGGGGTGGGGTGGGAGAGAGATCCAGCAGAAGATAGTCACTACCTGTGGATCAAACATCATTCTGTTTGTGGTTATCCTGAGGTCATTCAAAACTTTTCACTATTTATACATGTATTTTTGCAAACGAAGGAATTAATGGCCAAACATTTATCTTATTCTATTGGTTAAATAATTCCCTCACTTCTATTGATAATTAATTCTCATTCTCAATTTTTCTCTTCTTGTGAGGCGGTGGGTTTCTGACTCAGTGGGCTTGTGCTCAGTGGGCACGATCTCCCCCTGGTGAATTACCTTTTACCCAGCCTGAGCTCATTTCAGCACAGTTGCTGAGTCGGCTTTCGTTGTGGCCCATAAATTCTGCATTCTTTATGTCCAGTGTCAGTGATACAATCTTCTCTCCCAGATTTGTTAACCTCCCCCTAGGTCTGAGATAAGAGTCAGACAACACTACCACTTTTATCTTATCTCAAGTTCCCTTTGTGGTGTCTTAACTTACTGTCCAAGTTCCAGGCATCCATGGAGGCATATTCAGGTGGAGAGGCTTCAGTGGCTGCAGATGCCATCTGTCCCATAACTTGGGGTGATGTTTGTTTGACCAGTGATATGTGTATGAGTGATTGCTTCTTTACACATTCTGCTACAGTGGGAATTTTTGCAAGGATGCATTACCCNTGCGTGGTGCTGACAGTACATCAAATGTGAGCAGAGGAGAGATACCAAGAAATCTGAGCTGATGCCTTCATCAGTGGTTTGGTTACACCAAGTGCTTGTCAGCAGAGCCCCCAGCGTACATGCAGACCATGGCAGCAGAAAGTGCTTCTCTGCCAGCATAGTCTCACTAATCCTCTCAGTGATATAAACTAAGTATGACGAAGACTCTGTCAGCATAAATGTCTCTGCATAAGGTATTTTTCTGACATAACAGTGTCAGTAAGGACTGAGATTTTTTTCACACCCTCAGCTATGAAAGCTCTACTGATTAAAATTTTGAGCGTAATTTTGACTAAGACTGCAAGACTAAGAAATCAACCTTAAAATGTCTAAGAACCCTTTCTCCCTTCCATTTGCCTGGAGAAAAAGCTGAGATGGCCAGGAGCAGGATTTGTGAGCCACAGAATGATAACATCAGGATGAATTTGTTGTGGGGCTGTAAAATTACATGATCATGTCACCCTCATTCTAAGATGATGTCAAGGAGTTTGGGGAGAGCTAAGTAGTGCTTGGGGACTGTAGCGATGTTAATCTGTGATGTGGTTATCAAGATGCCTCTTTCTGTACATTGATATACTAGAAAGTTGATTCTAGGAAATTTTCTGTATAATGTAGACTCTTTTCCATTGCTTTCTTTAGGACATTGCTGGGCCTGTTACCATAGCTCTAAGTACACTGTCAGCAACAGTGCTCTGAAGTATAAACAGAATATTATGAATATTAATAAGAAAATCATTATAATGAATGATATAATAAATTATAATATTTTATATCTTTCCATTCTAAGTTACCAAAGGTATGTACTTTAATGCATACATAACAATATGGGCAATAATGTGCATTATATAACATGCACACAGGTACATAGAGACCTAGATACACTATGTACCTCCGTATTATATATAGCATATGTAAAGATGTATATATATAGATATATTAATATTGTATCTAACTCATGCCTCGAGATGCTAAGATTTAGCTGAATTTCTGTACTTATTCAGGGAAGCATAAAATGCAATTTTGCTGGAAAAACCCTGATATTCTACTCCCTTCAGTGACAGATTCTTGTGCCATTAGAAATACTCTAAGGTCTGATCCACAAAATTTGTGCATGTCAGTTAGTGAAATGTTTGTTTATCGTTAACATTATACTCAGATATACAGTCTTGTACCAGTATGTTCAAGAGAGTACAATTTCTTCACCAACAGCTTCTTCTCATATGCTACATTTAATTTTAAACCTGTAAAATATCCTACTAGCAGCTAATTATTGAGCAATACCTCTGCCCAAATTAAGGGGCAAACGAGGCCATATGCTGAAGTCAATCGTACGGATTTTATTTGACAGTAAATGTGAGGTAGAGAGATAGAAAGAAACATAAAAGTAGAGGGGGTGGGGTGGGAGAGAGATCCAGCAGAAGATAGTCACTACCTGTGGATCAAACATCATTCTGTTTGTGGTTATCCTGAGGTCATTCAAAACTTTTCACTATTTATACATGTATTTTTGCAAACGAAGGAATTAATGGCCAAACATTTATCTTATTCTATTGGTTAAATAATTCCCTCACTTCTATTGATAATTAATTCTCATTCTCAATTTTTCTCTTCTTGTGAGGCGGTGGGTTTCTGACTCAGTGGGCTTGTGCTCAGTGGGCACGATCTCCCCCTGGTGAATTACCTTTTACCCAGCCTGAGCTCATTTCAGCACAGTTGCTGAGTCGGCTTTCGTTGTGGCCCATAAATTCTGCATTCTTTATGTCCAGTGTCAGTGATACAATCTTCTCTCCCAGATTTGTTAACCTCCCCCTAGGTCTGAGATAAGAGTCAGACAACACTACCACTTTTATCTTATCTCAAGTTCCCTTTGTGGTGTCTTAACTTACTGTCCAAGTTCCAGGCATCCATGGAGGCATATTCAGGTGGAGAGGCTTCAGTGGCTGCAGATGCCATCTGTCCCATAACTTGGGGTGATGTTTGTTTGACCAGTGATATGTGTATGAGTGATTGCTTCTTTACACATTCTGCTACAGTGGGAATTTTTGCAAGGATGCATTACCCAGGATGTGCCAGCCAGATCTTGCCTCAACCAGGCCTGGAGTTAGCACCATCCTGTCACTCCATTCTGGGCTTGTCTAATGGCAAAGTGCTTCTGTGGTAACAGTGTTTGAGAGAGGCAACTGTGTTCTTTAAGTCTTTACATATCCCTTGAATAATTCTAGCAAAATTCAAGCATTTTGCCCTCACTGTTTAAAATTACAGTTCACGCTTAATGGTTCTGTTAAAAGGCTTTGCTTTATTCACAGTATTCACTCAGATTTTGAATTTTCTGCCAGTTTGTCTTTGACGTCAGGTGCTTTGTATTAACTCTTTGTATTTATTTAACTTGGCATGGCTGTTTTATCTACAATTCATATACATTTCATTACTTCAATGAGGTGTCTGAAGTTATGAACTTGAATGTATCATATGGGCAGTAAATAGCAGATTTGCTGGCTTGAGTGTTTTTTTTTTCTTTGAGTATTTTCTTCTAGACTGCGTATCTATTGCCTGAGTAGTTGTTATCTTCATTGTTATTCTCTTGAGAGTCTCCTGACACTACTGCCAAAGGTTCACTCACACGCATATCTGGCCTCTGATTCCTGTTCACTAAGCACTCCTCGCTTTAGACAGTGTCCACTTGTGTAGAAGTCATTTGTACAGTCAGACTATACAACCAGTTATTCTCTCCTTGCTGCCCATCTCTCTGGCTCAATGTTTTTTGTATCACAGCTTACAGAGAAAAAGACATTTTCAAAACTAAAACTGGAAAGTTCTTCAAAATAGTACTGCCTTAGGAGGGGAAAGAAGAGACTGAGACTCCTCCAGGGAAAGCTGTTATTTCAAATGTGGGAACTTAGAATTTTTGTTGATACTTTACTCTTATTCTCTAGAGCATGAATAGTGCAGAATAGACTAGACTAAACTAGACTAAGAAAGAATGGAAATAGAACAGAATAGAATAGATTGGGTTGTAAGAAACTTTCAAGATCATCTAGTTCAACCCCGCTGCCATGGTCAGTGACACCTTCCACCAGACCAAATTGCTCAAAGCCCCATCCAGCCTGGCCTTGAACACTGCCAGGGATGGGGCATCCACAGCTTCTCTGGGCAACCTGTTTCTAGTGCTCCACCATTCTCGTACTGAATCTGGGAGAAGCCTGTGCTACACCAGTCCTTTCTGTTGGGTGTGGAAGGTCCTTCCTCATCTGGAGGATTTGCAGCATTCTCCAGAGGAAGCTACCTGGTCTTTCCTTGGCCTAAAGATGATAACCTCTGAGGTCTAAATCATGACCTATTGATGGATTCCTCATGCATGTGTCTAATTAGATAAATGACTCTCACCTTTGGCTGATGGAATATACAATAGACTGTCATTTAATGAGGCATTTAACTGTTGTATTCATCCAGTTAAATTAATATATTGTTGTCAAGACATTATTGCCTTTCAGGAAAAATGTTTGGTCTTGAATACAATACATATAAGTCTTGAGTAAAATTTTTATTTTACTGTAGCAAATATTCAATCTGTGATTTCTCTTACATTCTTTTCATGTTGTGTTTCTAGATTTAAAAATGGGGTTTTTTTTAGTTCTCATCTATACTTAATTACTGTAGCAGTTTAGATAATACTGCTTTTATTGTTAATATGTAATTATGGAATGCTAATCAGCATTCTTTAAATTAGCAAAGGCTTAGCACTTACACAGCTCAAATCATTCTTCAGGGATGTATAGGTGCTTTCTTTTTATTAGGTTTATCAATGATTTTAATACCAATAAAATAAGTGTTCCAAGACTAACACTAAATTGCTGTGGCCTGCATTTCAGGTCCAGATTTGACGTTACAGAAAAAGACAACAAGGGTTGAGTTAGTCCTTTTAGAACCTGGGTACAAAATGAATGGGGAAGGGCTGTCCTTAGGCCAGCCACACCTGGTGTTGGAAGACTGTGTGGAAACTCCTGCTACAGCTTTAAAGCATACGAGCACAAAGAGTATGTACTACACATTATTCATCCTTTGAAACAGAGCTGAACAAAAGTGTCCTCCTGAAGGGCTCCTCACATAAGAATGTGTAATTTGCATGTGCACTGCACAGCACAGTACAATGCCAGGCAGAGACTGTGTCCCAGCTACTTCTGAAACTGGAGGCACCTTCGCGCTGTGCCTATACCTGCCAGGGGTTACCTAAGTGTGCTTATGTTGCTTCCGAGGTCTAATGTAGCATAAATCTGCATTCAGAGTATGGTACCGCACTGTGCAGTCACATTGCATCATTTAGAGCTGGCTGAGGTGTTCATAACAGACTGTGGTATTGCTTCTTGTAAGCTTGTCTTTAAAGTCCTGGAAGCTTGGACTGAAAGCAATTCATCTGAGATACTTGACACTTCTGTTGGCTGCAATGACAATGTTATGCTATAGTGTGATAGTACTGCTGAATGCAATTTCTTCCTAGAAAGAAGAAGTGTCAATTCTGTGGGTGGACATTGCTCTTGGTTCCCTAATGTGCCACATTAAGAAGAATCTTTGAAATCAAGGACTGTTAGTGCAAGTGTACAAAACTGTACAATAAGAATTTGAAAAGAATGCTTCAGTAATTTCTCAAGAATATGTAGATTGCCTGTTTTTCATGTGCCTGTAGCTTTGAGATGACCATTTCATCAGCATGTTTTATATTATATTTAAAAGCCTTATTAGATGCTGTTATCTGTCTGTTCCAACCAGTTACAATGCCAGCCTTGCAAGAGTGTTTTGATTTGTATCTTCAAATCACAGTTTTCTGGACATGGTGTCCTTGTTACAATCCCTGTACGTGAGATAGTCAGTCAGTATAGTCTTGAATTGCAAGAGTAAAATTTCACAGTTCACTTTCAATATTCTCTCTCTCATTTCTTATAACAATTACTTAAATATTCCATTTCTAGAGTTATCTGTGGGGTTTTGATTTATTTTTATCCTGACAGAGTACTGTTCTCATTCCAGTAGTGTTGGAAACATAGTTCATAACTTTTTGCTCCAGCAATTGGAATTTCTACACATAATCAAAAAATGTGATACTTCTGATCATGTAATAGATTTTGGCATGCATAGTTTCAGGCAACAAATAGCTTAGCAGCTACTGAAACCTTTATAAAAGGTTCCCAATGGTTTCTTAGAATGCCATGAAGTACCACTTTTAAATTAATATTTTTCGAGGATCTGAATCTCTTTCAATATGTCTAAACATCGACAACTGCTATCACTTGAGACTACATGAAACATTTGCACAGAGTTGGCAGATGAATATGAAGATAGAGGATGTGTGCAGACCTGTGCCTCTGGAGTGGTAACAACAGGCTGGGCACCATGCTTCCCGATTATAAAAATGGCTCCAGATATATACCTTTAAGCACCTGAAGCAGTCCCTAGTTGATGTTTCGCCATGCACTTAAAATATTTGAATAACTGTGGTGTCAAAAAAAGATTTAAGAGTTTAAATATTTTACAATTTCATACATTGAAAAGCATTACCATAAAAGAAATTTTATGAGCATTTTAAATTAAACACGTTTTTCCTCCCCTACAGATTTCATTCAAATATGCAAGGCAATGTGTAGCAGGGTCTTGTGTAAGCATATGCCTTAGCAGCCTCATGGAAAAAAATGCAGAGATTATTTCTGCAGAAAAAAAGCACACGTCTGAAAAGACATAGAACTCATGCCCCTTTGAAAATTAGAGATAAAATTAATGTATCAAACAGTAACCATTTTGGTCTGTACAACTGCACTTGTACAGGGACAACTGAGAACTTGTACAGGGACAACTGAGAACAAAGTCTTTCTTGTGAATGTTAGTCAGAAGGTGATAAGATGCGTTATGGATTAAATAATTATGATTAAAATCTTCCAGCAATTATAAGGAGTCTTCAGAATAAAAACAAATAATTATTTGCTGCAATAAATTCAGTATTTGATCTTGATGTCCCAATTCTGCCCTGAATTAAACTTATGGTTCACTTAGCCCTTTTGAAATGAACCATTTATACCTGCAGTAATGGTCTGTAATTAAACTATTCCATGATCTCTATTATCTGCCTTACAGAAAGGTTCAGGAGAGTAATTAACACTTTTCACAACAGCAAAAAGAGTTTTTAATTAACACTAAAATAAACACATGTAAACAATTGTAAATTAACAGGTTTATAAATTAATAGGTTTGTAACATGAAGATCAGTAAAATTTAGCAGCTCTTTGAGCATTTACTATAAAAATACTGTAGTAGTTTTGCATTCCTAATAACAAAGGTAGACCTAATTAGCAAAGGTGGTCCTAATAGCAAATTAGAACCTAATAGACAAAGGTCTTGTCTTAGGTGTAGAGAAACACTTCTGACTTAAAATTTCGATGCAAAGCTGAACATCTGATTTGATAGCATTATCTCAGCTGTTTTACAGACGTTACAGATGTTAATTAATCTGCTAATACAGATGATAATTTTGAATGGTTTATATACCTCTCAGTAATTATGTGGAATTTTTCAAGTAGCCCATAGATATAACTATAGGTAAGATTAATATATCAGAGAACCCAAATTTCTAATTTGACGTGCCTAATTTATATTATAAAATTTAATTTTTCTAGGTTTTTACATAGGGTCATAACATTTTTAATCTAGAGGGTTTGGGGTTTTTTTCTGGGTTCTTTGCTTGGATTTTCCTGGAGATTTCACAGAATGAGGACAGAAGGTAACTACTGGCTACTTACTGTAGTTATGTGTGGTTATGCTTTAATGCTACCATGAGTTCATTGCCCCTGACATGCACATGAGCCATTGTTTCATTAATGGCATTATTGGGGAAAGGCCAAGGTTGGCATTATGGGAATGGATTTTCATGAGGCTCTATAGCCCCCTTCCCCTCTAGAAGTCAGGCTGCCTGTGCTCGAAGCCAGTGTTGTGGTATAGCTGCGTAATCTTCCAACAAATCACTGGGACAAGACTTTGGGTGGCAGGAGGACCTCAGGGAGGCCTTTCTGGAGGCCTCTACCCTGTGGCACTGAGGCTGCACCCCTGCTCAGACTCACAGTCCTGGCCCTTGCCTGAGCTATGTCGTAGGTATGGCCATGGAAACCTGCTATCTCGACCGCCCGTATTCACCTCAGACTGCACTGGCTTCTGCAGACTTCACAGTGACTGCAGGACTTGTCTGACCATGGGGACAATCAATGGTCTTGCTCTGCTCTTCTTGCTCACAAACTGTCAGGCAGTGTCCTTCCCAGCGAAAGCCCACTGCTCTGCCCACACCTCATTTTGGACTTTGGCACCAATGCACGGAGCAGAGACAGTGACATTCAGAGGAGCCACCAGTTCTGCTCTCACCTCTCCTCTCCTGGATGGGGAAGTTCTCCTTGCACAGGTGAAGAAGAAGAACAAGGGCTTAAATACAGCTACTAGACAAAGAAATGAGGAATGCCTGATGGACTTCCTGGCTCTCCAAAACTGCTGACTACCTTCTCTCTCTCTAATGATTTATTAAAGTAACTACTTGTTCTTTTTACCCTTTATTGAAGATCTATGCTTGTTTTCTCAGCTCAGGTAAAACAATCTGTTACTATTGTTGGCATGATGTTGTCATCATTTGGCATTCAAAAATCATTCTGAATCACAAGGTAAAAGCAGCTCTGTTTTCCTTTTGCCTCCAGTCTTCTCAATTTACGTATTGAAGCTTTTTTTATCCAAGAATTCTTTAATTTCATGTTTTCTTGCCTCTTTTTAATTAGAAGCTCAACTTCTCTGGTAATGATATAAAAGTGAGAACATAGGAAATTAAAATAATTGATTTTAAGAAATCTGGTGAGTCTGAGTAATGGTTTCATGAACTTTGTTGGTATAGCAAGTTTGGAAACATCCTTTATCCAGATTTATACAATGCTTCCCCATTAGTTTTTATTCCCCATTGTTATTTTTATTTTCTATGAAAAAGAAACAAACTGAGAGACCTTCTTAAATTTTCATTGAAGTACTTGGCTCTCCTGTGCACTATCATTCAGCTCACACAAGGGTTGATACTGAAAATGATTCCGTATTTCTCTGAAATTCAGTTTGAAGCCAAACCAGCTGATGGTGTTGGTACAAGGGAACTTATTTTTGCTTTCAACTTCACCACATACATGAGTTAGCAGCAGCTCTTCCAGGCAATGCAAATGCCTTTGAAAACGGTGTAAAACTGGCAGTTCGTACAACAAAAGTTGTATTGAAAATGTCCTTCTGTAAGCAAGAGAAGATACACACAGAAATTAGATGTTAAATAGGTTCCATTACATTTTTAAAGCATTCAATGTATCAGTTTTATCTCCCTGGAGCAGTGTAAAAAGAAAATACAAAAGTATTTTCAAACTTGGACAAATACTCCAGATATAATTACTCGACTTTGTGAACACCATTATTATCCATTATGAACATGTTATCCTGAACAAAGCATTCAGTCTCTTTGTTGTTTTGTTTTGGGATTTTTTTTTACAATAAAGGCATATGTTTAACACATAGGTTTATGTTGTTCTAATTGTGTTTTCATGAACAAATAACTATTTAAACATTTACTTGATCACAAAGAACTAGGAAAATTAATAGGGTCACCAGCGTGTTTCCCACAGCATCCAGAAACAACTTGTTTTCAGCAGTAACTTTACTCCAATTTCATGGGATGCTTTGAGAGATCTTGGTTTGAATGTTCAGGGCACACAGGGGCCTCAGAGGTTCACATCAAGTCTACATTGAGTAGGGATGGGACTGAGAACAAAGGAGCTTCCCATTAGGATTCACTGGGTTCATTGGGTGCACCCATTTTCTGCAATGCCCCTGTTGCCCATGAGGTGCTTGTCTGTTGCATAATCCAAAGTAGCTGAATAGCAGGGTTACTTATAAAATGCTATCTTTTGTTTTTCTTTACAGAATTTTACAAGTTTTTCTATTCTGTATTTTAATCCTTTTTTTTTTTGTTGTTGTTTTTGTAGAAATTACCTAAAAGAAATATAATACAAATGTGGAAGTACAATTGACTCAAATATACTGGTCAAGACAAAAATCTTTTAAAATTACTCTTACTGAGGTTTGAAGACAGTAAAACAAGGAGCAGCTGTCCCATTTCTACAAGTTAACAGAGAAGACGTATCCTTCCAAAATCTTCATGTCTAAATTCAGATGGTGTAGGCTTTATATATTGGTATCTTTCCACTTTGCCCTAATTATCCTGCTTTCATAAAAAATGGATGGGTAAACAGTTAACATTAGTAGCAACCGAGATCAAAACATGTACAATAGATGCAATAATGCTCATTGTTGCAAATAATCATCATCTGGATCATTGTATTGAGTCTTCTCTATTTCCTGCATGCTACATAAGTCCAATGAATAGTCCTGCACTTGAATTTTGAAGGGTGTTTGTGGGGTTTTTAGCTTTGGGTTTTTTGGTTTGCTTGCTTGTTTGTTTTGTTTATTTTTTGTTTGGGAATGGTAATTTTTTTTTTTTTAAATTTTATTTTTTTTTTCATTAATTTCTCTCCTAACTCGGTAGATCAATGTAAGAGATCTGTTTGCAAATACCTTACATATTTATCTATCTAGATATCTGGTTTATATAGGATTTTCAGGGTCCTTTGAAAGAAATGATCATAATGATCATGTGTTTCTGACTTCAGACATTGCATCTTTGGGTTTGTCTCTGTGTATGGATATGCTCACATTTCCATGTGCTGTTCCACACGTTTTATGCTGTCGTTCCTGAGAGCAAATGCAGGAGGACAGTATATGGGCTTTGGCAGAGTGCAGTGCTAATGCAGTTGGATTGCTTCTGGTGTATGAGGTAGGTGTTTCAAGCTGGCTTGGGTTTTTTTGGGGTTTTTTTTTTTTTTTTTCATTCACAGATATTTATAAAACTAAAGTGGCCTTGGGGTTTTGTTCTTATTCCATTTGCAGCAGTCTAACCTGGACTTGCAGCAGAAAATTTATACCTACACTTACTTCTTTTCTTTCCTAGCTAGTGTTTTCTTTCTTTCTCCTTCCAAGTGTACTCCTGACAGCCTTACAGTCAATTTTTTAGTCAGGAAAGGCCACAATGTCTTTCCACAAATTTTTTCCAGGACTCTGAGCATTTTTTTGAATGTGAAGGAGTTCCGGAATTTCTGTGAATCAATACTCTTAGTTCCTCCATGCAGCCTCACTAATTCTGTAAATTCACTGAAATCTGAGCACTTCAAACCAAGAACATTTGGTAACATTTACAGAACTCCTTTTTTATTCATATAATTAATTTAAATTGTCTTATTTAAGGTTATTCCCTGTTAAATCCTTACGAGGATATGGAGATCAGTACAAACTTAACAGTGCTTCATGTTGATTTTTAATGACTTAGCCATGAAATCTGCCAGCTGTCACAAATCTGAATAGCCAAGGCTATTCAATACTAATACCATTATTAGTTGCATTTGTTCTCCAACACTGTATTTAGGAAGTTAAATACTTCTGTAATGATACTGTTCCCAATTCGCCATCTGTTGAATGATGATAGGTCTTTATACAACACTTACAGAAAAATTAATATTGAAGTCTTCTGTGGTGATTAAAAAATTACTGTTTCTTGAGACATCAGCTATACAGTTTCACAAACATGTCTTTAGAAAGATAAGAGAGAAAAAACAGCCTAAAATCTTTGAGAAGATTGTAAACAAATCTGACACCCCAGTAGAAAATGTAAATCAGGAAATGTTGGTGACAAAAGCTAAAAGACACAGTCTAAAAAACAAAGAAACTGAGCAGGATTATCCAAAAGCCCAATAAAAGAGAAGTAGGAATCAAATTCTTGTAATAGCAAGTTGGATACTTCAACTTAAATATGTTTGAAAGAAAATGAGACAGGCACATTCCTAAACTAGCTAAGAGACACTGAGGCACTTCAGGAAGTACTTCAAGGGTTATCTGGATTTGTATTTTCTTGCCGTAAAGTTTCTTTTGTAATATTTTCTTTAACATAGCAATACTTTTTTTATTTTTAATCCCTGTCAGGCACAGAACAATTTTTCTGAGATCCAAAATCATATGGTTAAAAGAAGAATGGTGGTTGGGCAAGCAGTGAACTCATTCTCCAGTACAGGACTGATACACTGCTCAAGAGTCTCAAGTTTATATGAGGAAGAAGGGTTCTAGAGACCTGGCACATCTGCATCCATTTACAAAGGCTCATTTTGGGGTGGGCCTTCCCAAATATCTAAGTTCTGGAGGGCTTTTAGTGTTGTTTTGACAGACAAGAGGAGTCTCAAAACGGCTGTAATGTGTCTGGTTCAATGAACAAGAACAGA
Source organism: Dasyornis broadbenti (assembly GCA_013397935.1). NCBI lineage: Eukaryota > Metazoa > Chordata > Aves > Passeriformes > Dasyornithidae > Dasyornis > Dasyornis broadbenti. The sequence goes on from VZRN01003026.1 coordinate 192,792, forward strand.
TTCACAAAACAGAATAATAAAATCTCCGTCACTATTTTTTATTCTTTTGTCCTCAAAAGATTGTCCACTATTCTCATAATCTGTGTGCGAGGCTTCTAAGGCAAGTAGGATTCCTACAAGAGAGTTTCTGATAAAAGGAAATGTTTAAGAGAAGCATCAATTGGAATGAGTGATAAAGGAACATCCATATTTTCAAGACCTTAATCTTCTGAGATCAAAATTCCTGAAACAAGCTCATTTGTCTTCAAAATATGCATAAAACATGAGCCTGTACTATTTTCAGGACTCAACCTCTGTGTCAGACATACATTTCCTAACCTGCTGTGATAAAGCAATTACCTCAGTCTTTGAAGTCAACTATGAGAAAATTTTTAAGGATTCCATAGTCTGGTGGAGACATCTGGCTGGAAAACAGAAATTAGTGTAAATTTATTGTACTAACCTAAGAAATATTTGAACCAACAGCCTCAAAAAAACCCCAACTGATACTTTTAAACACTGAAAATATATTTTAGAAAATAGAATGTCTCTAAATATAGTGGATGCTTAGACTCTAAAAATTAATGAAGTTATTTACTTCTTTTAAATTGTCTAAACCACCTTCTGTTAGGCGACAAAGCTACGGAGAATAACTCTTCAGTAAAATGTAAATACTATTTGTTCAATTTTTCTTTTACCTGTCTTACTGGGTCTGACTGAGGCAGAGTTAATTTTCCCCATAGCAGCCCTTGTCCTGCAGTAATTTGGATTGGTGGCTGGGAGTGTTTAGGCTATGGCTGAGCAGTGCTTGCACAGCAGCAAGGCTGTATCTCCAATATTACTCTCTCTCCAGGAGGCTGGGATTGGGCAAGATCTTAGGAAGGGATGCAGCCAGGACATCTGATCCCAACTGGCCAAAGGGGTATTCTATACCATATGGTGTCTGCAGCGCAACAAAAGCTAAGAGAAAAGAAGCTGGGAGGCTGGGGGGTGGCATTTGCTACTATGACAATTGACTTCCAGATCAACTGTTATGTGCACTGAAGCCCTGCTTCCAGGGAAGTGGCTGGACATCACCTACTGTTGGGAAGTAGAGAATAAATCATTTGGGGTTTTTTTTTGCTTCCTCACACAGCCTTTGTTTTTGTTTTAATAATCTGCCTTTATCTTGAACCATGAGGTTTTCCCATGTTATTTTCTCCTCTGCCCTGTCCATATGGAGAAGGCAGTGATAAAGCTTGTTAGTGCTCCAGCCAAGATCAACATACCACAGTCGTTTTTGACTCACAAACGGGAACATGAGGAATTTGAAATAGGGCAGAGGGAAGGGGTGAAATGTATTTGGGTTTTATGGCAAAGTTTTGGTAGCCCGGTGGCTACAAGCGTGGCTTCTGTGACAAGCTGCTTGAAGCTTCCCCTGTGTTGGACGGAACCAATGTCAACCAGCTCTAAGACAGACCCACTGCTGGCCAAGGCCAAGCCCATCAGAGATGTTGGGGTGACATATTTAAGAAGGAAAAAAAAAATCCTGTGCAATTCAGCCAGAGGGAGGAGTGAGAACATGTGAGAGTAATAGGCCTGCAGACACCAAGGTCAGAGAAAGAGGTCAGGCAGGAGGTGCTCCAGATGCCAGAGCTGGGATTCCCCTGCAGCCCATGGTACAGATCATGGTGAAGCAGCTGTGCCCCTGCAGCCCATGGAGGGCCATGGGGGAGCAGAAACCCATTTCAATATCATGCTCTGATTTAATTAACAGTAAATTAAACCAATTTCTCCAAAGCAAGTCTTCTTTGCCTGTGACAGTAACTGGTGAGTGATCTCTCCTTGTCCTTATCTCAATCCATGAGCCTTGTGTTCTGTTTTCTTTCCCCTTTCTACCTGAGGAGAGGGGAGTGATAGAGCCACTTTGGTGAGCACCCGGCATCCAGACTGGGTCATGCCACCACATCTGAACTCTTTCTTCCCTTATATTTATTAAAAGCAGACCAAATTTGTTCATAACACCTTGGGAATCCTCCTGATTCAATGATTTTCAGATACAATAGGTGGGATACATAATTCTGGATGATCTCTCTGTGCCTCACTTATGAAGTTAAGCCTTCATGTACAGTTTAAAATAAATGCATCATTTTCAGGGGATTAAAACTTAGTGAGGCAGATACCACCTTACTGATAAATTTGATATTCATAAATTTTTCCAATTTTTCTTTTACATTTCTATTAACATTTTGTCATGAGGCTTAAATCAAAGTATCTTAATTTCTTTCTCTCAAAGAAAATTAAGAGCCAATTGATGCAATCTGTAAAAGGTAATTTTACAATGTGCAAAGGCACAAAAAAAAAAAAAAAACCAAAACAAAACACCAAAACCAAAAACAAAACAACCCAAACTCCACATAAACCCAAACCAAAACAAAAAGAAAAGCCCACAATTATTTTCTTAATTTGCATATACACTTGTACAGGAAACTGAAAGGTTTTCCTGCCTTCACAAACAGAGAAACCAACCATTTTACCTGATGAAATGTATGGGAATTATGAGATTGTAGATGTAATCTGAAAGAGTTCCTCTTTGCCTTCAGATCTGAAATCTTCTTCAGTTCTTAATCCTAAAATTACACCCTTTTAACATTCACTTTACATGTATTTTTAACTTGACCCATTTTTATTCCCACCATGAATGAGTCATAAAATAAATGCTACTATTTTTTCTTTTAAGTTATCTAACCCATTTCCCTTCTAAAACTTCTACTGACACTTAGTGATTGTGACAGGACTATCCTAGAGCCTTCAAAGAGATTATTTCCTTTGGGTACTTACCTCTTCAGAAGTAGAATAGCTTAATCTTTACTTTTTAATTTAGTGATTAACTAAATAAGAGAGAAGTTTTAAAGGCTTATTCAAAGTCCTGGAATTGGTTTTATTTCCACTGAACAATTGTTACCAATGAACAATTAATTATTAAATCACAGAGGTTTCACCATTTTCATGGAAATTTTTTTAAGGCAAAAAAATCTAGTAATTTCATTAAACAATAATATTCATAAAGTGCTTGTTTCAAATCTATGTGTGGTGTGATATGCCAGTTAGGTGGTACTGGTATGCTATAAGTGTGCTGCTTTCTTTTAGATTAAAAACTATTCAATGGATTTCTCTAGTGGAACTTCAGATCATCTACTTTTCCTTTAAGCTTCATTTACACAGTCTCTGCTGGCCCAGAGAGGATTAGATGTTCACTTAGGGCACCTTTGAACTTATCAACTTGCTATCTTAAGAAAAACAACATGATAATAAAAAGGTGTCATTTTTTTCATGCTGTTCATAACTGGAAGTTACAAGAGAGGTGCACAGGCCAACAACTGTGAAAGAATCTTTATTTTCAGAAGTGACTGTGTTGACCTTGAAACATGGTGAATTATTTCTAAAAAACATTATGGACATTTAAAATAAATGTAAATCAATTCTGAAAAATCTTTGCCTTATTATGAAGTGACTAATGTGTTTCCTTGAAATTAAAACTTTTAGGTCTCCATATCTTTAATTTTTAACTGTGTATGTATACAGTGCCAGCTTTTAGTCTAAGTCATTCAGATTCTACTATCAGGCTGAAAAATACAAATAATCTAATATTATTTGACCTTTTAAAAACACCGTTCATTTTTAAATTAAGAAGAGCTGTATTTTCATCAATTGCAGAGGTAGAATGTTATAAACGTCTGACATTTGTAACAAAATTATATTCCTCTGATTATTGGGAAGACCAGAAATAAAAAAGGAAAAAAAAAAAAAGTGGAAAAGTACTTAGAGGCTACTGAATTGACATCTGGTTTGAACTAAAACCATAGGTTTTGACTCTGCAGTAATTTTCAATGAGAAATTGTATCTAAATACTCTGCATTGACACTGCTGTTTAGCACTGATATTTCCATTTCACCTGACAGCTAAATTCTGTTTACCTGTTCTGACAATCTAAATTGTATATTTGCACTTCTGTAAAGTACAGAACCAGTAAAAAATAATCTTCCCTCAGTTAACTTTTAGACTTGACCAAAAAGAAAAAAAAAAAAAAAAAAAAAACA
>VZRN01003026.1:196875-244112 GCA_013397935.1 Dasyornis broadbenti
ACATTAAATTTTAAAACTGACCAAAAAAAAAAAAAAAAAAAAAAGAAAGCAGATAAAAAACATGGACAAGGAGATGAACCCAAGACGGTTAGTAATACAAGCTTGCTTACATGGTTAGCTGATTGTACTGTATGAAAATCCTTTTGCCAATACAAGGGAGAAGGGATTGTATGGGCTAAGATGGTTGACTGAAGTTTTCCAGTATACTCTGACTCTTTTTCTCTGTTAAATTATTTTTTCCCTTAATTGCCCTAAATTTGAATGACTCTTTCCAATAAAGTGTAGACACCTTTTTGCACCAAAGGAATGAATATGTACAGTGACGATACAAGCAACTTTCACTGTCTGACATGGAGGTAATATCTCACAGAATAAGAGGTGAAGAAAGAAAAGCTTGAAATGCACATAAAGACTGGAATTGGGAAGGTTTTTGACAAGCCTCTTACATATTTTACTGCATGTTCACTTTTGTTAAAAGGCAAGTCTTCAGGGAATATCTCAATACTTCTAACAAAGTCCAGTCCCTTGTATAATTGATTGAGAAAAAGGCAGGATCCTACTTTGAATCATCCTCTGGAAGAACCTGACTTTATAGACCAAATTAGCAGCTGAGAAGCCTTTGTCTCTCTTCATTGACTATTAAAGCAGAAATGAAGATCAGTGTCTCTAAGCAGAAATTAATCCTAAAGAAGACCTTTCACTTAATTGAATCATGCCTCTAGATGATGTCACATTGCAGGATGGTTCTTCAGTGGTTCCTCAGTGCAGGCAGCGCTGTGTGACAGCTCATTCTAGGGACAGAGCTGCAAAGGAAGAAGGTAAAGGGAAAAGGTAGAAAGCTATAGCATGGGCAGAAAGGATAGGAAAAACCCAGGATATTTCAAAATGATGAGAACAACAGAGTGCTTTGGAAACACAGGACTCATTCAGAAGCACAGGAATTTTCTTGCTTCAGATTGTCAGGCCTTCTGCAATTTTATTCCAGTCATGTAGAGAGAAACAGGACTGTGAACATATTTTTTCTAAATAACCAGTATTGTACTGAAAAAAACCACAACTTCTATTTCCAGAGAATCCAATCAAATGTAAATTAATTGCATAGGCTTATGGCAAATATTTTCAAGACTGCTGATAATCTTAAATTTGTGTTAAACAGGATTTTATGAACTTGGAGCTGCATTGAATGTTTCCCTGCATGATTGGAAAGATTAAAAAACTCTGTTTTGAATGTTGTTTTTTACTGATACAGTTGGAATAAGATGCATCTCTAGTCAGTGATATAGATATTTGGGAATGCACTGAACATGTATTCCATTGCATACAGAGAGGTGAAGGCTGCTTTCTGATGGAAGTGATTTTTCTCCAGTGGCACTCAATTCTGCATTTATATGAAAATACAGGGGTGAATGTTTGATTCTACAAGCAGTCTTAATAATCTGTATCTCTGATACAGAAATTAAGTTTTTTATACATATTTTCCCCTGCTAGTATAGCCTGTCAAGATACTCACTAATTACTTTCAGAAAATAAGCATTTCACTAACAGTAAGGTCACTTGCATAGGATTGTTCATATTTGGTTATACCCATGTTCCTGCAGGCAAGCTATAATGCATGACAAATTCACCAGATGACTGTATCCATGATTCACCAACCAAAATATTTGTCCCGTGGAACTGCATCATTGCTGGCAAAATTTGGAAAGTTTTGCTTGCCGAACAGACACCCTAACCAGGCAAGTTATAATCATGTGTCCCACCATATCAGGCTGTGGCTTCCTGCTACCTCCTGTGGGAAGCAGAAGCAAAATGTCAAACCTGCAGCACTCGAGGACTTTGCTTTAAGTTCGTGGTTCTGCATCAACTAGGACTGCCAGCTGCTTAGGAGCGAGCTTCTCTTTCTGACTGGAAAAAGGGTTCTGACATCCTGAAATGTTCCTATTGCACATTTTTGCTCAGCTCTATTAGCAAGGTCACTTTGTCCCAACAGAATAAACTCTTACAATATAAATTATATTCTATTTGGAACACATTTATACCTATTCAAACTCTTAATTGCACAGGAGATATATACACTACAAAATGATGATCCTTTTGATATCATCTAATAAAAGACCAAGTAAATCACATTTCAGTCTTAAGATGTGTAAAGGATATAATTAATGGAGCTAAAAGTTAATTACAATTATTTCACTGGTGTGAGACCTCTTAGATTATGCAGCTCTTTATGTTTCTCAGTGACTCCCTAGTTTGCTTGTAATATGATGTTTGCACCTTCACCAGTAGGAGAACATTGTAGTAAGCTACAAAACCACATTTTTAAAATGAAAGTTGTGGCAGGATTACTAAAACAGACATCATTCTGTTCTAACACTGTTCTTTAAATGGGGGGTGTGTGTGAGGGAGTGGGGGTGTGGGTGTATTTAGCCCAACAGTAACATTCTTACACAGAATCTCAAGTGAAAATTTCAGTTATTAGCAATGCTTATATTTATGACAGTATTGTGAACTTTACTAATGTCTCAGTTTGACTGGAGTTGATCTGTTAAACTGCATGTGTAATGATGGATAATACTAGGAAGCCTTGCACATCAAAAAATAGTCTTTCTCTAAAGAAATAATGCTTATGAGTAACTAGGATCAATTAATTGGAATGTAGCACAATGCCATTTTCTCAGTTTATTAATGAACATTGATTTGTTTAGCGGCTTCAAACATCTAATGCCCAGTCAGTTTCTAAGCAATTAAACAGCATTTGAATAAAGGAAGGAATTTTTAGATTATCGAAAGGAAAACAATGGACTCAATTCTCTGGATATGTCTGTATGACTGTAACTGGGAAAAAATAAGACAATAAAGTTAGGAATAATGTATATGGGAAGGAGAAATATAATGTGATATATGATTCTTGGCTGTTTTATCAGCTATATCCCTAAGTCAAAACAAGAGCTGTGAAAATTAACATATTGAAAGTAGCAGTCCGTCCCATTTGTGAATTCCTATGTTAACATTTATATTAGATACAATCACTTTATTTCTAAATATTAAATTTTAACAAACTTTAAAAAGACTATATATCAAAGATCTTTCTGGAATATCTTCACTTTTCATAGCAGCCACAAGATGCACTTTTTAAGAATTTATCAGCAGAAAAAGAAAATAAATATAATAAAACCTGAGCATGTCTCAGTGGAGATGAGTAAAAGTTAAGCCAATACAACAAACATTACATTGAACTAAGTACAAATTCAAGTTATTGCTTGCTGGAAACACTTGAAAATATGCACGAGCAGCACTTCAGTTTCCACTGAACTACCTCCATATTTCAGTCTCTTTGAACTACCCCTGACAACAGTGGAGCTATTGTCCCAAATGTGGACCTATTACCTGGCATGCAGCACCAATTCACACACCAAAGAGAGGTATTTCTACTTTTCATTCTAGTTGGCACAAAGCTGGGTGGTAATCAACAAATTACTAACTCACCTATCATCAAAACCTTACACTATTTATACATATCAACAAAGGCATCAGCATTTACTGGTTGCAGGGTACATCACTTTTACTAATGAATGCTCAAACCCCTATGTGCCAGTGATATCTCTCACTTCTCATGTTAATTAGTCCTCATGCAGAGTTCTTTCCTCCATTTGAGTCTGTGGTCCATTTGGAGTTGGCAGTCAATGTCAGTTGTTGTGACCTCACCCTTCCAACTTACCTTTCCCCCAGTTACTGATCAATTCTTCTCCACACTGCACCACACACTCCTCATGGCTCTCATCCAGACAGCCCATTCATTTTGGGATTATCTTCGCTTTTCCTTCAAACAAAAGATTAACTGAGCATACAGCATTCATAGTGCAATTGCTTAATCACAACTGCCCAGCTATAGCTACTGATTAACAAGTGAGAAAATCCTGCAAAGTTTGATTCAAATCTCGAGGGGCTTGATATCAGAAATACTCCCTTTGGTATTGTTGTTGGGTATCAATCCTCATACAACTGAAGTCAAAGACACCAGGACTTTTGCTGACCTGAAGATAAACTATTTGCAAGCAACCATTGCCATGCACATCAAACAGCAGGGTCCTTACAAGGGAAGCCAATAAAATGGCACATATCTCTTTGTTCTCATCTCTGAGCCATGACTCAAACCATCCTAATATAAATGTCAAAACCAGATTAATTCTTCCTAAAACTGTCCAGCTTGAGCTTAGACATCCAAAATGAAGAAATATATATCTCATTCTGGGTGGGTTTGGAACAAGCTCTGTTTAGGCTGTTCCTGTTGCTGAGTATCTACCAACAAGGAAGATTTCTTCAGCAGTGAAACGTTTTGTCCTCGTGGGTAGGATACATCTCACTTAAGTTTAGACAACTACAATTGAAGTAGTTTGCAATGCTTACTTAAGAGTTAATAAAGATAAATAGGTATCTTGAATCAGACACATTGCCTATGAAGACAGTCTGGACAAATAATCAAATGTAGACATCCTAATTCACTTATTAGTATTTGAAATACATTCCAAATTGCAGATACAATGTTTGCAGAGACAAACAAAGGCATCTCTCTTTTTCTCTCTCCTCACAAATTCTTATTCCTCACTATATTATGAAGATACTTTGCAGTCCTATTAAGAGTGATTAAATACTAGTTTAAGTAGATAATCAATGTCTGCTAAAACAGATTACCTTATTAAAGAAAAATTTAATTTTAGCCATCTCCAAAAACTGGGTCATAGTATAGAATAAAAACCCAGGGCAGCCATCAAGGTCACATTCAGAATGAAATGCATCAGATCAAGCATTAGCAGAAAGAACTACACACAAACAGCCCAAGTAAAAGTAAAAAAAAAAAGTAGGGGTAATTTATGTCTCAACATTAGCAGAGCAGGACTGTGTTTTATGAATCTCTTGCTTAACTTTAAGTGAACTCTTCACTCTGCATTTAAATTATCCGGAAAGAAAGGACATTTAATTCATTATAAGAGGAAATTATTTTTTTACTATGTTAATGACAAGGCTTGTACTAAGAAATAATCAGTTATTTCAGTTGACTGCTTAAATTCCAAGAATTTTCTTTCTCTCTGACTAATGGAAGTGCCATTTTTCTTTTTTTTTCTTTTCTTTTTAATGTCTTCAGACATCATCTGATACATTTCTTTAATGATGGCAAATTCATATGACATTTCTGTCCCTTTGACATACAAGTGGCTCCTAAAGAAAATCTTTTAATGGACCCTATTTTGTGCTTCAAAAGCAAACAGCAAATGATGGGTAAGAATTGGTGTAGCATGAAACTGGACAAACTCTTACATTTTCTTTGCTCATAATCCTTGTGTGCAGTAATAATACCTTGATAAGATAGGGGCTGGCTGTAGGGGCTAACATGAAAGGCATAACTGCCCACAAAGTATCCTCCTTGATTCTAATGGTCCAGAGGAAAGGATTGGATCACAGAGGATGCACCAGAAAGTCATTTACATTGAAAAAGACCTCCAAGATTGAGTCCAACTAACAACATAATAACACTGACAAGTTTACCCTGAAACCACATCACCAAGTGACACATCACATCTTTTAAATACTTCCAGGGATGGTGATTTTCCTGGACAGCCTGTTCAAATTCCTGACAAACCATTCAGAGAATAAAATTTTCCTAATATTCAATCTAAACTTCCCCTGGTGTGACTTGGGGCAGTTTCCTCTCATCCTATCACTTGAGACTTGGGAGAAGAGACAGACTCCATATCACTATAACTTCCTTTCAGGTTGTTGTAAAGAGTGATAAGGTCTCCCCTGAGCCTCTTTTCTTCAGGGAATTTTTGGAATTGATCATGACTCTGCATTCAGCACCTTGAAATTTCACTTCCCCAAATTCAGATCTCCTGTATACCTCACAGCCTTGTAACTTCTACATCTGCAGATGTTACACATACATGTGGCAGCAAATAAAGAAACAAAAAACCAGGAAAGGTATCTGTGTTGTTCCACCCATACACCACCTGAGATTCTCATGCCTACAAAGCTTTCCAAAGAGAGTGTTCAAAGAGGGGTAGTGGGAGAAGGGAACACATCTCACAGGGCAGGATGACACAATCGCTAAACAACTGACTTCCATAGGCTATCTGCAGACCAATACTGCTTAGAACTTAGAAATAAGAAGGCTGTTTTCTTAAGACAAGGGATGGCATACATGACCAAAATTTTAGTCCACAACTTCCCCACATATTTTGGCATAGATTGCCACAGCCTCTGACACTTAAATGAACTAAGGCAATGTTACAGAAATCCACCTTTTGTCTCTGACCTTCATATAATCAATGTCATTCTAGAACATGCAAAGAAACTTTTAAAGGCTGAAATATAGAACAGATACAATTTTTTTGTACCTGTCTGCTGCTCCTATTACTTATTTCTATAGGGACATGTATCCTACCTGTGCCTCTGTCTGCAGAACTACCACTTTTACTCTGACTTCTGTGATAGAGAGCTGTGATAACTGGCAGATCCATTTTCCTTCAATTACATGTACAGATGAGACAGAAACGTCTCTTCTGTAGCCTTCATGCTTGGAATAATTATATGTTATTTGAATCATACCAATTTCACAGAATAATATGGCTATATATGCACTAGACTACTGATACCTCCTTCTTCTCTTTCTTCCTCACCCCTAATTTATCCCTTTATTTTTATATACTTTAGTTATGTTGTTAAGAAGAAGCAAACAGTGTCTGCTTTTATTAGACAGAGGATGGGAGAGGAGGAAGACACTCAATTCTACAACAAACACGCACACAGAATGATTTTTCATAAAGTTATCAAAAGGAAATATTTGAACAGATTTTGGTATCATTTATGAGTAAAAGCATGTTGAGCAATAGACAACTGTGGTCTGTTGTCCAACAAGTGAATAAAAGAGGCAGATGGCAATACATTAACTCTAACGTGTTTGTTCCAAGGCGCCCAGTGCCAGCTGCGCTCACCAGAAGTTCCGAATATTAACTTCCTTCTCCTTCATTGCCACATGCCACCTAGCGACTTAACACTGAATCACAGCTTTAAAGCCATTAACACAGAATTGCAGCGTGCCACGAGGACACGTGCTTGTTTCTGAATGCTTAAGGGTGTAAAACTGGCCATGGAAACAGCTAAACACAGAGCATGAAGCACAGCTTTACTTTGAGAGCAATTTCTCTCCCAGACATGCAAGGACAAAGAACCAAAACAAAAAAATCAGAGGTACCTGAATGATGCAAATTTTTGTCTTCCAGTATTTGTGCCCATGGAGCACTAAAACAGAGATTACATCATTCAGACATTAAAATAACAACAGAAAAAAAAAAAAAAAAGGAAGATAGCACATCTGATAAAAGATCAAGAAATAAATTCAGTCAATGTCTAAAAATAACAAACATTCGCTTCTTCTGACTTAGACTTCCTAAACATTTTACTTAACTTCCCTATTTATCTCCATCTATTTTAAACTTTTTAAAAGTCATGGTTTTATTCATATGAGTTATGAGGGTTTTTTAAATTTTTACATTCTCAGAGAACACAAAAAGTGGTGGAGAGCACCTCTTCCTGACTTCAATCTAAGGCCATGTTACAGAAATGTTTTGATTTTTGAATGCAGCATTGTATTTCTTACATAGAATAGTAAGAGTATGGTTTTTGTTGGATAAAATTAGAGATGTTTTAAAAATTATTTTAACTTTACCAATAACAGCAGCCATAGAAACTTGCTAAATGATGTCATTTTAATTGCTTTAAAATCAAAACTTTTGTGCTTGAGCAGGTAGTTCTAAGAAGAAGAGATGTGGTGATCTCTGGATTCTTCCTGCTTAGGAAACAAAGAAAACCCAAACAAAACAGAACTATAGGGTACTCGTGATGCTTATCAAAATACTGTATCTGCTTTCTCTCAAGTGTGTTTTGATTGAACACTGTCTGAGAGGTTCTTCATTACACAGGCAGTCCAGACATTAGAGATTCAACATGACTTTATGTAATGCAGATCAGAAAGCATTTGATGGCAACTTAATATTTGAAATGCAATGAATAATTCACCATGTGGATCCAGAACACCATTTTCTAACTTGCTACGTTAATAGAATTAAACTGCTAAGAATTATCATCTCAAGACAAAACAGGATACCAGACCAAATCAAAATGACATTTATCATACAAAACTGTTAAAAGATCTTGTAAATGAATACTGCAATATATTCTCCTTTGAGGGCTTGTTACGCTGTGACTGGTAACATAATAATTATGCCATGTTTGCCTATAGTATTTTTTTCATCTGATAGCTCCTGGCCTGTTACCCTAGAAGAAACTTCCCTAATCTGCATTAGAGAAGCTGAAGTCAAAAGAACAAAGAATATGTTAATGATTTCCCTCTTGCCTAGTTCACCTGCAACTGTACAACATTCAAGCCAGCCTGTATTACCACACGATTTAGAAATTCAAATCTGAAATGTTTTTCCTGCTCTGTGGATTTTTTTTTTTTTAAGGTTCATACCTTCATGACTCCACAGTTTTAATGATACAAGGTATTTCCTTGCCAAGCAGTTGAATGTTTACAGATATTCCAGGCTGCACTCCATGAGCAGCAGTATCCATAATCCTATGTCCTGTCAAGATCAAGTGTAACTGCATTTGAGAGTTTGAACACTTGATCTGCTTTGCACTGGATAGGCTGACCAAAATTCCTTTCATTACAGTATTTAAGCTCAAGTCTTCCTCATCTATGACATCTAAGATTTACAAACATACCTAACATGTAATTCTGAGAGTCAATAAAAAAATCTCAAATATCTAAACAGAAAGCAAGTTTGTAATGGTGAAAACAAACCTGGACTGGTGCTACAGACTTAGGCTGGTGCTTTATCAGCATTGACAAAAGAAAGAGTGGGGGAAAGGCAGTTCTGTGAAGCTTAGGCACTGATAGCAAACATTCAAAATGCTCATTTAAGTCAGAGCTAAATATTCTCCCACAACTGTTGGTTCTCCTTCAGCCTGTCATGGGTATCAACCTTGATAAATGAGAGGATAGAAGTGATTCATCCTTCCTAATGCTGTGCTCTACAGCTGACCTCAGCCTCTCCTGAGAGTTCTCAAACTCTGCTGAATTTACTGGTATAACCTATGGTTCATAACTTAAATTTTGAAATAATTTGTATTGTAATTTAAATATATTATATATATGTATCTTGGTGAAGTGATATCAGAGAGGGTAATGAGGGCAACATACACTGCGTTGTGAAGGCAATCTGCCTTTGAAAGGCTATTTGTTCATTTGGTGATTAAAAACCATCTGTTTTACAGGAGAAGGCAGCAGCACACAGTGTAATACACCACAGGCTGTCAGTTCTGTATTTACTAGACAAGGACAATGCCAGTCTAATTTTAATGATAAGCTATTCTGGTTGAAGCTAGACAGAACAGCTTCCTCCAGCTTCTTTGCAGGTGTGGCATTTTGGAGAAAATCTCTCAGGGTTTGACAAAGTAACAGAGTTGTTAATAACGTCTTCCAGAAACCTCACAGAGAAAAAGAAGGAAGAGAAGGAGAAAGAGGAAGAGAGAGGATTTGTGCTTTCTTTACCAACTCTGGCAGGAGAATAGGATCCTGAGCTCCTTGAAGTCTATTTACCTAAACACTGGAGAGTTTTGCCAAGTGGTAAACAAACTGTGACAACTGTTGCTTTGGATCTGTTCTGTTTTGTTTCATGGCAGTAGCAGTTTGTTGCACTGTATCTGCTGAGCATTCCCTGTACATTTTGCCTCACTTAAGCCCTCAGACGGATGAAAGGCAATAATACCTGTGGTAGTGTGAAAGTGCAAGTCAAAGCTATCAAGGAATCACTGTATTTGTGATTATATCGCTAAAAGACAAAGTTCAGACCTTTTTACAAACAAGTAGTAGGTTAATAACATGATTCAGGCCACCTCTTTTTTCCTAAATCCTAAAGAACTACATATTATCTACACTGGAAAGCACAAGAGGCTAGGGAGCAATCTCAAACACTTGCTCCTGACTATCCCACCACATAATTGAAACACCCCACTAGCTCACTAGTCAACTGTACCAGCTACCTTTTTTCCAAGATTAACCTGAGCTGGAGGAGGCATTTAGTCAGTTCCCAAAAACCTAAAAGCAAGTCTATACTAGGATTGCTTTCCTCCTCTTCACATCCTCCAACACAATCCAAGGACATCTTGCAGTCTCAAACATACCTAAAAGCCCTTATCCGTTCCCCAAGGTATGCAACCAACACATCTAGTTTCTCACTACAGACACCAGTCTAGTGAGCTGCATCACAGCCCTGCATTAATTCAGACACTCCTGGTGGATACAGAAGTGTGAGCAGTGCAGACTGTAGGTGTAAACTCCATGTAAACTCTGTGGGACCACATCTTATAGGGCAGTCCAGTCTTCCTTTTCATAACAATAACCATGTCCAGGATATTTCAAACAAATTAATCATGCTGCTTAAGGAAAATTATCTTGCTTGAGCTATGTTGCAGTGATGGAAGTGGAGGAGCCTAAATTGCTTTTTAGTCTCTGGTGCTTAGGGTAAAACTGACAAGCACAAAGGAAGTTCACATGAAGTCTAACAAAGCCAGGCAGCACAAAACACACAGGTGACACTGAGTAAACAGCATCAGAGCAGTGTGAAAAAGGCACATCCTAAAGATGTAAACTTTGTTCAGGCAGCTTGGAGTTAAGGACAAAGGCCCTCTAACACTAGTGACCTGTTACATAAAATTTGTATGTGAAATTTTAGCAGGCTGTGTGCTAAAGAAAGTATAAATTGAAAATGTGGGTCGTGTACAATCTAAAGACTATTAAATTAACTACTTCTAGGCTGACTCATTATTAATACTCAATGTTATATCACTACTACGTATCATTGTACATACACATTAGTAGTCTAACACTGAACAAAATAATATAAATCAGTTGAGAACTTTAAATGGAATCAACATAACTCAACCATGAGTATGGGTGTTTATTTTTGGGGTTTTTTTAATGCAGTGGTTTAATGCAGTTCAGGCAGAGAACATTGAACAGTAAAACATAGCAGGGAAATAGTGTATTAATTATGCATTTACAAACTATGATGCTTCCTATACCAAAACAACAGATTTCAAAGCACAGTAAAGGGCTTGTATAAATGAACAAGTTGTGGTGCAACAGTTTCACCCTCTCACCTGATTTGTGGTAGCTGCCTGTATACAGGATCCTAGCTTATGGTAAAGTAACTCAAGCTAGCTTAGCCTTGTTTCATTAACTTTGTACACAGTGGGAACTTTTTTCATGTATTTGAACTTCCCCTGGCACCTAACTTTCAGATTAATGCACAGCACTGAAGCGTCACAGGCAAGATGTCCTAATAAGAAATTCTTTGTTTAGAGGGTTGTGAAGTATTGAAACAGGTTACCCAGAGAAGTTGTGGATGCCCCATCCCTTGAAGCATTCAAGGCCAGGTTGGGTGGGGCTTTGAGTGACCTAGTAAATGGAATCCCTGCCCAGAAGGGGGATTGGAACTAGATGATCCTTCAGGTTCCTTCCAACCCAAACAATTCTATGATTCTATGACCTATTAAATACCCTTTCCTTCTGTTCCCTCCATAGACTTTCATTAAAAATTATTATAGACAACAATAATAATAATAAAAAAACCAGTTAAACAAAATAATTACATATAAAAAATTCTTAACCACTGGGAGGGGGGGAACCCACTGTTTTCAAATGAATGCAATAATTCTAGTTTATTTTTATTAAATACCTTATAAATATTCCTTTTTTAATTGTCTCAAAATAAGTTATTTCATTTTCAGTTTATCCTATTTTTCACAGATGACTTACCTATTATTTCAAGTTCTACTCATTTACCTGTTTGCTGAAGAACTAGAAACCGTCTCTTCTGAGTCCCATTAAAGCTCTCTATTCACAGTGCTCCCTGGGCTTCGAAGTACAACCAGTTTAGAAAGGGTTGAAAGAAAAAATGTCCTTGGTGAGGGAAAATATTCCACTTTGAAGTATGAGATGGATGTGCATACAGGCCTTTATTTTATGAATATGGATGGGAGATGTAAGGCAAGAGGTATTATTCTCACCTGACTATGGACATCCAAATTTTATTTAAATCTGTCATCCTAATCAATTTTTATTGATGGAAGTGAGAAAGAGACCTGCAAAGAACAATGTAGCTCACCATAACATAGATATGTAAGACAAGCCAGATTAATCTGAAGGTGACTGGTTCTTTCCATCATCACCAAAAAAAGAATTTAAGATGACTATTTCCAACTTGGATACCTAATTTTCAGACATCTAAACTACGAAAACATTGCTTTAGAAATTATTCAGTCTTACTGAACTGATTAATTTCATACTGCTGAGGGTAATATGCAACAAAATAAGAACCACTCCCTTTTGTAAGCATTTTATAGTGTATATAGACCCAGTACTTTCAATAGACCATTGTTTTGTAATTTTTTAATAATTTATTTAGACAAATCAGCCAGCTACCTTTTATACTGATGTCCATAACTTCTCTTTCTTGCCCCATAAATGCAGTCTCTTTTATTTTTCTACCAGACTACTGCATCTGAAAGTTTCCAATATATGGCACCTTCCTCTTAGCATCCCTCAATTAAAATGCAAACCATCTTCAGATCATATTTTAAAAGGGCACTCTCTCTGCAATAATCTTGAACTGGCATCTGTTAACTACTCAGAGAAGTTTTGAATTTTCCCAGCAAAGCTAAACTATTATAAGATGTGAAGTAGAACTAAGCAAACTATGTTTTAAATACGGATTATTTTAACTACTTCCTATTATGATATAAAAAAATATTTTTATTAGATAACAGTGCTTTAGTGCTACCTCTGCAGAACATTTGTGTAGCTGTTCCTTTAAGTAAAATGGACAGCGACCAAATGAAAATATTTATGTCTAAGCAGGACCTCACAAAAATATATTATATATGACTAGGAAAGGAAAAATGAGCAGGGCTTGGAAGAATAACAGCAACAAGAGATATCACTATCAGAAATAAAATTAAATGTAGACAGGAACATCAAACAAGAATGTTGTATTATAAATAACCATGTCCCTAACTGAAACCATAAATCAGACTTTACTTATCTTTAATCTCTCTCTTGAGCATTGTAGATGTAGCTTCAGCCGCCTTCCTACAGCCCTGACTGGCATTTGATCCCTGGGACAGTCCAGTCAGCCTTGGAGCTATGCATTCCACCTCGCATTAATCCATGCCCTGCACCAGATTTAGGCTTCATTTCTACTCTAAGCCATATCTCTTCCCAGGCTGCTTTCAAATGACTTTCCTGGTTCACCCCGAGGAAAATTTTGAGACTGTGCATTCTGCACAGTTCCTCAGCAATTGTTATGCAGCTGGTGCAGTCCACCCTGGCACCGGCCCATTAAGGCTCCAGTCGTGCCTCCAAGGTCTGCCCCTGCCTGCATTTCATCTTCAGCTCCCACTTCAGCCCAACTGCCTCTGCCAGTTCCATGAGCCTTGAAGGTCACTTGGTCAATAAAAAGATCAGAAGTGAATAATGAAGCCTAAATGTACAAAAAGGCAGTGGAAGAAAGCAATACAATTGTATGACAGGAAATAACTGACACAACTTTGGCCAGAGAAGTGGATATAATGTCAGTTAAAGCTGATAAATAGACGGTTGCCTTTATTACTTATAGATTCCTTATGCATAATATTTCAAAACTGATGCCTTTCTTATCCATCTGCAAAAGAAATAAACAACTTGATTCATTTTTTTTCATCTCTCACTTTCATTAATGATCTTTTCTTGCCCTTAAAATGGCAATATTGGCCAAAAATATTCATTCTAAGTGCTCTTGCAAATCCTGTTGCCTCATTCTCCGAGTCCCTTATCTGACTGCTCATTCTTAGCTCAAATATAAGCTATTTGTCTTTAAGAGGACTATATATTTACATTGAACTGCATTTGCTGCTATCTTGAATACCTGCCCATCAATACATTCAGGCAACACCCACTAAACTGTTCAAAATATCTCTGTTGCTTAACATTGTTAGGAATGTTTGTTTCAAATTTCTTATAACCGTTAATTTGCGTTGAAATACAACTAATTCAAAAATGAATGATAGAAGTTAAAGGAAGATGTTGCACAACAGAGCTGAAGAAAAGTCAGACCCAAAGATTTGTCGCCTGTTGTGAATTACCTATTTTAAAAACAAACAACTCTGACATGCCTTCTTTACATGAAAAAAAAGCTTTTGGTGTAAAATTACTTGAACTAATTTCACCACAACTTTGATAATACTACACCTGTAAATAAATAAAATTACACCAAAATAAATTAAATATGAAAAAAGATTGCTGATTTATGAAGTCTCTAAGTAGTGAGCTACTATAAAGTCATTGACCAGAAACAGTGACCAAGCTAATAAATAAGAATGAAATATGGAAAAGAGAGAAACAGAAGATTAAAAAAGGATTAAATATACTACAGCTAGGTTCATTAGTTCTTAATTTAAATTGATAAATACAATATGCACAGATTTAAAACAGTAATTGCCTCCCCCATAACAAAAAAATAGTTGGTAAAATCTGGGTGCAAATCTTATGCACCTCTATCCTATTTAAAAGACTCCTCTTTATGGTCCTGCCTAATCTGCAACCTCATTGGAACGAAAGTTCAAAAAAGGCAAGGACCTCCTGGAGCTGGAAGCCACAAAGATGCTGAGGGGTCCAGAGCATCTCTCTTATGAAGAGAGATTGAGGGAGCTGGCGCTGTTTAGTCTAGAGAAAAGAAGACTGAGAGAGGATCTCATCAACGCACATAAATATCTCAAAGGTGTGTGCCAAGAGGACGTGCCCAGTGACAGGACGAGGAGCAATGGCCATGAACTAAAACACAGGAAGTTTCACCTCAACATGAGGAAGAATGTCTTTACACTGAGGGTGGCAGAGCATTGGAAGAGGCTGTCAAAGTGGGTCACGGAGACTCCCTCTCTGGACACATTCAAAACCCACCTGGACACGTTCCTGTGTAACCTGCTCTAGGTGACTCTGCCTTGGTAGGGGAATTGGTATAGATGACCTACAGAGGTCCCTTCCAACCCTAACAATTCTGAATGATGCAAAAGAAGGTAATAAATATTAAATCGAGGTATTAGGTTTTGAGGAATCTTTTCAGCAGAAGTCATATGAAGAGCTTGACATGTCATTGGAAGAATTTCAGAAATAAATGTAAAGGGAGGTGGCAGTTCTCAGTCTTCAAATCTTATAATGTTGTGGATTAAAGAAAAAAGGATACACAACAACATTTAAAATGTCTTAGTTGTGTTAAACCAAGTGCAAATGAGAAAAAGACCAACCATAATAGATGCGTACTTCAGCTACATGTATCAAGAAAGAAATCCAGCAGCAGGATTCCTCTGTGGATTAGCACATGCTATGACTTTGGCGATTCTATTTAATTTTATTACAAATTTAGCTTAGCCATTTGCTTTCCTAAATAAATTTTTACCTGTGTTTTGTGTATCTTCCACATAACAGAAGACAAAGATGCACTTTCCAGGTGTGTTTCGTTATTATGAACAAACATTTATTCACAGATCAGTTTCCTGCAATTTTTCCTAAAGCAACATAGTGAGAAAGACTGCCAGCAATTAAAGTACTTAGTCATTAATAGCTGGTTTTAAATAAATGAGCACAGGAATATGCTCTTGTTGCAACTGCATACTTAGGGCAGGACATAATCTCAAAGTGAAGTGGAAAAATAATTTCAGGAACCTAAGTGTCCATTAATGACACTTTTACAGCAAGTATGTGGATATTTGCTAAATATGTAATTAAAATGAATCTTCATTTGTTGCATATTCTATGGAGCAGATGACTTTGTTCCGAAGACAGGATTATGTCAGTGAAAATACAATGGCTGGTCGTCTGCAGCTATATTCCTATCTTTTGCAAAATACTTTTCTGCCTAAACACAAATAGAAAAGTAATTTTTTTAAAAAAAATTCGCTTAAGTAGTGAAAAATCTTGAATTGTTATTTGAGACAACAAACATCAAGAATATTTGAGCCAAACAAACTGACATAGCAGAGAACTGCAAGAGTTAATCCCTTAATGAAAAAGAGTATGTAGGATTAAAGCAAGATTGCACCAAGTTATTTGACAAGTCAACAAGAGTCAGCTCCTGAACTTGGAACTCAAGCATTGTATTTTCTGTCTGGGCTTTAACGTCCATGACCACTGAGTGCTCATTCAGTTCATTTCAGAAAAGTCATGAAAAAAGACTAATTCAGTTCTCTTACCAGCACTTTTGACAGATGAATAGGTTTTATTCTGACACAGCCATTAAAATCAACTTGGAAAACTGAAAAAAGAGTGCTTTTTACTGTCATATACACAGTTGTTCTCTGATGGCTCCAATTCCAATTTGCAAATGTCTTTATTGCAGACTTTCAGTTTCCTTGCCATTTTATTTTGAAGATTAATTAACAAACACACATAATAAATGCATAATTAGCAAATGCATTTGCTTTTCTGTTACCATAGGTATGAAACTTGAGAAGAAAACCATAAGCTTATTGTAAATGTTATGGAACAAAAGGGTAAGCACATACTTAAATGTCAAAAATTATTCTCAGTGTGTCTCAAGGCAGTTTTAAATGCCTGGTTTTGTTAATGTGATTAATGTGCTACCTTTGAAAAGAGATTCACAGACAAAAACTGTGGCAATAAATTTGGTTACAAGTATCTAGAAATATTTCTGGTTTTGTTCTTGATTTCCATTAAAATAAGACGTAGTTTCCATAAAATCTACCTATAATCCCTGACCAAAATATGTCCTTTAAAAGTTCCAGAATGCAGATTCTGTAGTTTCCTCAGTGTTTAAATTTGGACGTTTTCATATTGTAAAGTAAATCTCTTAAATTAAAATTAAATCCCACAAAGCCTGTGTACTAAACAGATGGAAAATGTTTTCCTTCACATCTAGCACTCACAATTGCACCTTAACATGCTTGCACTGCATTACAGGAGCATTTCATTAAAGGAATATTACAACTGCAGCCTTCTGGACTCTCTCTACCTGGCGTTTATCTACTCTACAATGCAGGTGAAAGCATTTCTGCCATGACCACACAGAAAGGAACTCTATCAAAAAAGCAGAAAGGGGTACATCCTTGGCCATTGGGACAGTGTTCCTATTTATATTTCCTGATAATAAAGATGGTTACATTTTTTGCTTTTGCATTACATTAGTCACTGTTGTTTAGTCTGATTCTGATACGTTTTTGCATAATACTGCCAATGCTATAGTTTTAATTTTGGTGAAGTAGTACAGAATTTGGAGAACTGTGCCCTGTTTGAATTCAGGATGTTTCCAGATTATTTATGCAGTTTATCAAGAAAATTATGGATTTGAATCTCATCCAACTGTGTGCTTCAAGGAAATCCTAGGTGATAAAGATATATTCTCATCTTTCATCAAGTGTGTGAAGACATTCAAATGTAAACACTTAGAATTGAGAATTTATTTTTCCAAATAAAGGAGATAGAAAAGAACTTTGCTGAAATAGTAGATTAATGTGTTGATGTATGGTCTGTGTCAGTGCTCAATATTTAAATCAGCTAAATACTTAAATTATTTTGTCTACTTTGGAATAGTCAAAATAATTTGCTAATTTAGACTAATTTAAATAAAAATATTAAAAGATATATTTTCAGAATGAGTTGTTCTGTCTTCAAACCAAAAAATAATTTGTCATGATTTTAAATTAAGACTTTTAACATATTGTTTCTTTTTAATATTTATCTCCATTAAAAGCAGAATGAGCTTAGTAACTTGAAAATGAAACTAATATTTTCATATGACAAAAAGAAAGTGTATGACATTAGTTAGATTAGCATAGTTATCATGTTTCAAAAAGAAAAGGGAGGAGGCACAGCAGTTTGACCCATGAGAAATGTATTTCCCACAGCTATCTGGAGAAGCACTTAGTATTAAAAAAGTATTTTAAAAATCCTATCTTATTTATGTTAGATATTATATTTTCATTGTGAGATCATAGTGTTGAAATCAGAACATTTCCATTCACAATTTTTAAATACTGGTAGTGGTAAAATTAGTATTTTTAAAGTTATACACTTGGTTAGAAACCATGTCAGATACTTTAAATAATATTTTTAACAATACAGTTCAAATCTAGGATCAAAGATTAAGGCAGATATAACTAAGATAATTCTCCATCTTCTTCTCCTCAGTTCTCTCAATAAATATTCTGCTACTGCCACCCCAGGATAAGTGTCATAGTTAATCAAATAAATGTATAAGCAATTGTATTGGAATCAACTGAAAAAAAGTGTAATAAAATCAACCCAGTGTGCAAACACTGCTGCACCTTTTCTGGCAAGTCTGATTTAATTATGATTAAATACTATACTAATATGTTACTGATTGACTGTTCAATTCTGGACAGTGAAAAACAACAGCCAATTCACCACAGCATTAGCTAATTCCTTGTCATCCGTTCCTTTCATTCTATTTCCTTTGATCTGAGAACTTGCCTGAACACCCAAGCAAATATCTCTCCTTCCACTATCGCCATTGGAGCAACGAGGGCTCTTTGGCAAATGGCAAGAGAACTTTTCCCTCACACAAGCCCTGTCAGAGCAGTGACACAGCCACATAGGTGGCAATCCTGCTGTGACACTCAAGAGTCCGGCATCTTCCAGCTGCATGTCTGGGAAAGAGTTAGGTTCATGGTCCTTACGACTGCCATTGGATAGTCATCTTTTGCTATCACAGGTGGAAAAAAAGAAGACTTCAGTGTGTTCTAACAGTTCTTTTGGTGAGAGACTAGGACTGCAAAATGAACTGGGGAGCTACACACTGCCCAAAAGCAGTCATAGGCATTGTAGTTGGTCAACACATTCATTTATGCATTTTAGTTTTATAATTTCAAGACAGCATTATGAACTGCCAGCAAAGGTTGTCTGCATTTAATAGTTTCAGATGTTTGCAAGATGACTGCAGAGTTCCTCTCTGGTTACAGTGAAGAGAGGAGGAATGCAGGACCACTAGCCAGTAGCTTGACAATTACCTAGAACTGAAAAATTTGCCACAATTAGTTAAGAGAAGATATTTATCAATATTTTAGGGGAAAAGTCCTAACATGAAGAAAACTTGAGTACAGGTTTTCACTGCAACAACAAAGGCTTAGCCATGACTTGGGACTGTATATTTACTGTATTATAGACAGTTAATATGTGATTATTCCTGAGAGGAGCAATCTGAGAGCTTAGAAACACACTGTACCTCTGTGTGACAATCAATTCAGCTAGAGCCTTGTTGAATTGATGTGCTGTTTTTTTCTGAATACTGCTGATACTGACTGCTTTGAGTTGTTCTAAGGGAAAGACAAAGGACCGTTTATAGTTAACCACCTACAGAAATGAACATTGTGAAATCATGAAATTAATTGCTGAATTCTTACATTTCGCTTCTGAGATTTCAACAGCACCTTCTCCTGAAGCTACCATGAGCTATGTAAGAATTTGTAGCTATCATTAACAGATCTTATTCCCATATAAAAGTAGCTATTTCCCATTATGATTTCCTCCTGGAAATACTCCCTGCAGGAGGATAAACATATGGTAAATGTGAAAAAGTTAATTGCCTATATATTGGCTGTAAAAGTTAATTAGCTGCATAGTCTTCCATATATTGGTATTTTAACAATTTACCTTCAGATGTCAAAACTGATGCTTTCATTTTCCTAGGTCTGTTACCTCAAAATTAGCTTTCAAGAAAGTTCAATGCAATAAACAGATCTTTCTGTCCAGAGACTGCAGAGCAGTTATACTTACACAGCAGTTATACTCTTTTTGTTACTCATCCCAGTGAAAAGCTCGTCCTTGTGATTCTTGCCATCTGATTGTGAATGGTCAGTCAATAGCTAACCTGGAAAAATTATGTTTTAAGACAAGTCAGTTCCCTGAAGAAATTGCTTGTCTGGCCATATAACTGCAAGGGCTCAAGAAAAAAGGAGGTAAATAGTGTCAGACATGATTTGTGTGGCCCTAATCTGCCAGGAAGCCGCAGTTTAGTCCTCATATTCAGTCCTTATCACTACCTGTGCTCAAGTTTAAATTTGTCTCATATGAAGGTTTTGAGCAAGCACCAAAATATGGTGTGTGGGGAATGAGAGTTTGAGGTCCAAAGACCCCTTAGGACAGTCCATCAAAGGCCAAACTGAGATATGCAGACACCTGGTAAGGGCCACAAACACATTCATTTTCTCCATTTCTTACACTGTGGCTTACAGTCTTACAACACATGACTAATAACAGGCAGAAAACTATCACACTTCTTCATTAGAGGCCCGGTAGGACAAACCAGATTTTCAAAATTCTGGATGGTTGAACAGAAACTGTCTGTACTACCATGCCCTCTGAGAGTTCTTTAGCTCTGCTTCTGTGAAGGTCTGCTTATGTGGGACGATGTGGATCCCAGTGAAGACACCAGACACTTGAAAATGAGGTGATACATTATCTAACAGTGTACCCTCAATTGGGTTTAGGCCCTACCATTGTCCAGGGTCCAAATTTTGCTACAAGGTTGGCGCTTTTAAGTTTGGTGCCATTCTGTGTGCCACACTGGTCCAAATTCTGGGTAATGCTAACAAAACACTGTCTACACAGATGTTACTACTCAACCTTGATCATCTGGGCCACTCATGTTTTAACCTATTCTTTCTTATCTTTTATGGACTGCTCCAGCTAGCTGTTTCCAGAACAAATCTGCTGTAGAGACAGATAGAAACAAGCAGTCTGGAGACAAGACAGTCTGCATCACTTGGCTCTGAGGTTCTCTTTAAATATTATAATAACTTATTATAACAGTATAATAACCAGTTGTTTCTCTTTTACTTGCTGGATGCTCTGGACCTGTCAGGGAGACCAGTGAGACCTCCAACTAGCAAGAAATGGACAGCCTAGAGGAAGCCTGGTAGAATTAGGCTTACGGGAAGGTTCTTCTCTCTCTTTTGGGAAAAAGAAAGGTAGAAAAGGGACTGCAATGAAAACAATGAAATTATTTTTGCATTTTCAGTGGTTTTCTTTATGCAAGAACCTTATAGTAGTTATGAATTTCATGTACTCATGCAATTTACACGTGGAAGATCACATTTCCTTTGTGGCTAAGGGCTTAGAAGACATCTTGTCACTGGCAGAATATGTACTAAATCACCACACACTTTACCTGATGACACTTAACTAATTATTTCAGACAGAATAAAAACCACCGGAAGGTACACGTTCTTAATTTGGACTTGATCTTGACTTTCATCAAAGATATAAGTTCATTAGTAATAAAATTTGTTAGAGGTAGTAGGAATTCCCCTCATGATTTCTTCAACTTCACATGTATGACTTCTTATACTATTGATAAATGCTTCTGCAGTTGCTTTTCAAACAAAAACATCTTCCAATCAGAACCTGAAAACTCAAAGACTAAGCATATTTTCCATTCCATTAGATGCCTTAGTTATCATGAAACCGAGAAAAATAAATGACTATCAGTCAATGACTACCACTGACTACCCATCTCTTAACACCACTGCCTCTAGTCTGACTTAACTGGCTAACAATTGCCCGATGAACACTTTCTGCAGATTTTAATTCCTTCTTTCTATGCAGATTATTCCCAAAGAAACAGTAAAATTTTCTAAAGCATGTTAACTCTGTTTATTTCTGCATATTTGAAACAATTCTCACTGGATCTTATATGCAATTCCAATAAGCTTTTGAAGAATTTACATAGCTGAGAAAATCTTCCTTTTTTATTGCTCCATTGGCAAATCTGGAGTAGTGTAAAATGATCTTGTGATAGTCAAACGAAATACTGACCTATTTGTTCCATCTGTGTTTGTCTTTGACAAAGATCGAAGGTGCTAGGCTAGAAACAGTTGAGTTAAAAGACAAATATGGACCAGCATCAAGAAAGGCTTATTCTTCTTAACTCACTATGAGGCAAATTTTAAATGCCCAGATGCAAATTTAAGAGCTGGCCACTTCTACAAGCACTTTACAGGTGGACAATTCTTTGTCTACATCTGATGGTTTCACCATCAAGTTGTCTTTGCAGCAGTAGACATCAAGTTGTCTTTGTAGCAGTAGAACTTTAGATCCCTGCAAGCCCGATAAAGTAGGTGTGCTTTAAGCATATCTAATACACAGATCATACCAAAAGCAAGTTATTTTCTTTTTAGAAGTCTAAGGATGAACACACCCACTATCTTACCAAATAGATGTAGGTGATCTAGTTTCCTGTCCCTCCTTGGGCTAAGGAGCCATAAATCCACATCTTAAGGCTACTATTAAAGCATCAAGATAGAAGCTAGTTTCCATTCTATATAATGAGGCCATGGCAGTATATGTTGAAGAATATAAAGTTCCAGGGGCCAGAAAACAAGTTAATCAATATGTTCACTGTAAGATAATGCTCTGATTTCATTTTATCTGGGCAGGGAATAGAATCCAGGCTTTTTATTTTGCGGTTTGAATGGTTTAATAATTTTGTGAAAAACACTCAGGGAAAGTGTGTCAGTGCCATGTTCTCCTGATCCTTCATCAGCTCACTGGAATCTTTCAGTGCACAATCATTGGTGGTTTCCAGGATCTGGATCCTAAGTGGTCAACATGTTTGTGGCATTTTCTTTCTCTTAATTTTAGTTTCTTAAGAAATCAAAAACATTTTTAAAAATTGGGATTTCAGGTATGAGTAGTCACTGGCTACCTTTAGGCCTACTACTGCACTAAATATTGATTTCTTTTTTTTTTTTTTTTTAATGGAGTGTCTGTATTAGGATTCCCCTTCTGAGTTCCTCTCCAGCAGAAGAGAGGACAGACTTTCATGGTGTTTGGTCTCCATCTCTGGGAATGATGAATTCAAGATGTAACCAGTGATCTGAAAGTGTGATTTTCATGCCTGAAAATGTGACTAATAGTCTTTCTGAATGAAAGCCTGTCTCTGTAACCAGTGGACATGTTAAAATCAGCAGGTCTCTTCATTTGTTTAGCATAGGTTTCAGTGTCAGTCTGTGACATTTGAAACCTCTTCCTACTTTATCCCAGCTACACTCTGAGCCCGTCTCAAATGCTCAGGCAGGGCATCTGCCTCACCCTCCTGACACACACGAAGTCTGCCAACAAGAAGCCTAGTTAGGACCCTTAGAAAACACTGATTAAGAAAAACAAAGCAAAAAAATCCAACCAACAACCAGAAATGCAAGCCCATATACCCTGAAATGCTGTATGTTAACAGAAGCCCTTTTGAGTATAAGCTCCATATCCTACAGATGGGCTGAGAGAGCTTGCACATCATTCTCTTATGAATTATTCCTCACAAACCTACTTGGAGGAGCCTCCAAAACGCAAAAAACTGCAATGTTTAGATTATCTTGTATTTGTATATGTCAGTGTTTTCTTGAAGAAACAGGGGCTGGTTCTGTCCTTCACATGAGTGATGTGAAAGATCTTGTGGGTTTGTCAAGTCAATCTGGCCATCTCCAACATGAAGGAAAACTCTCATTTTAGAGCCTGGGTGAAGTCCTCAAGTACTTTAAGTTGTATAGATTTGTGACTGATGTCAAGGTCTCAAGAGAACCTTTTTAGCACCTCACATGAGATGATCAGCTTTATCAATCTCTCCCCAGCTTTTACACATTTACAGAGGACTACTGAGCCTCATTACCAAATCAAGCAGGAAGACAGGGCAGGTAGCCTCAAGACTATCTAAAAAGCCCGCTGTCAAAGATCATAGAGGATACTAGACCAGGCAGTATGGGAGAGATGCAGATCAGAAATGTTGCCTGAAGAAACCAGAAGCTGTGTCACAAGGGAGTTATTAGAAAACATTTATACATTTTTTGTTTTCCTGGAACACAACTGAATTTAGTAACATTAGATACAGCTGGTCTAGTGCTTGGACACTTTAATACTGTGAACCTCAGAAAGCTGCCAGTAGAGTCTGGGTCTGGTATTTATTTCCATGCCCCTAAGTCCACATATAATGGAGTTATTGATTCTTGTTGGTTTTGCATATTATAGATAAACATGATCTTATTAGAAACTATGATTTATTTGGCTTAGCTGTCTTTCCAGAGTGGAAGCTGATCTTTGCTGTTTAATATCCTTTCCCTGTTTATAATTTTACATGCTATGTGAGTTGGACAGTATGACTGCAGAGTACTTGAGTTATTCAAAAGTATTTAAATACTCTCATCCCAAGTCATCAAGCTGTAAATCTGAAAATATAAAACCTGTATTTGTGTTGAGAAACACGTGCATATTCTTACATCTGAGGACTTTAATTGCTGTAGTATTGTTACTTGCCATGGTGTTTTTTAACTCTTATTTGTTGTTTTATTGGCAGACAGTAGTGAAATGATTAGTAGCACTGACCAGAAGTTCCTAATGCTTACATCTCATAATCACTAAAGAAAACCTGTTTAGACCTAATTTTCTTTTTTACTCTCTTTTTGCCTATCATTTCTTTCAAAGCAGCTACATTTTCCAAAGACATGTGTAAATACAATGACAGTAATATTGATCATCTGTTCCAAATGCTTAAGTACTGTAGTAATTCTAAGAAACGTGTAGAAAGGAAAAGATCTCTGCCACCCCCAATTTGATTTGGGGCATGTAGTCTGGGATTGTTTCCCTGTTCAAGATGAGAAAAAAAGATCTGACATAGCAACAATTCATGGATGTCTAAATAAAAAACTCTTGTTCTAAACATAGAATGTGCATATGCAGACTAAACAAAAATTAAAGAAAAACATTATTTCAATTCTTGTTAGGTTGAAAAACTGAAAATAAGTCACTCTCAAGCTAAATTGTTTATGTATTAGTTAGGGGTAAAATCAATGCTGGACTGTGTGTAGCAAAACCCCAGAAACTCAGAACTAATTTGTTTTCCAGAGTTGAGGAAAATGGAAAACTGAAATAAGGTGTAGCTTATCATAGGTACAAATTTGGTTTTAACTTTGTTTTTTATTATTTTCATTTTACTGAGATGCACAACTTTTCCACTTTATATTAAATGTACTGACCTTAGAAACTTGCAGAATTATTACAGCAGACTACTTTTTTTTATTAATACTTTTTGAAGTAAATTTTTTTACAAGAAAGTGACATCTACTGATACCACTAGGGCTCCATTTGGAAATATAAAACTGTTAGACATAGTAAGGAAGAACTTTCTTGTTGGTGTACTGGTTTATAATTCCTTCTATTTATAACTTTGTGAAAAATTCATTCTATTTGCTCATAGAAAAATAAAAATAAAATTCCTAGGTTACATCTATGAGATTGCACATTTGACATGAAGGGGATCAAACTGTGCTTTGCACTTTTCTTGTTTAAGAGTTTTGGCAGTTCTCAGAGTTAGGATCAACAGTTTTTCCAAAATCAGACACTGGCACTCAAACTGAATTTTGCAATTCATTGTGGCACACTGCTGATGCAAATTTGCGTGGCACATTGATTGCTCCCTGTGTTAAACATATTTGTTCATGCTGGTTTTCCCCAGCTCCTTCCAATCATGATGTGATCTATTTACTTCTGTATATTCCATCTTTTTTGTTTGTATGAATTATGATGAATAGGGAATTAATAAAACTAAAATAACAGACATAAGGATCAGGAAAGTAAATTTGATTTTGAAGGTCAACAGTATGGTCATTTCAATTTTCAATAACACGTCTTGATTTTCCGGTTTTGATTCAAATCTTCAAAGGAATGAATATTTTTTGCTGATTTTATAATTTCTGAAGGGCAATCAGTTTACAGGAAGTTAAAGATTCAGCAATCAAGATCATTACTCTTTACACAATTTGACACATATGCGTAAAAATTCATAACTGAGTAAAATGTTATCTCGTAGTTTTTCTGCACTTCTACATAAAGGCAATGAATGAGTAAATAAGCTGACAAACTTCTGTGAATATTTCCTGATGAGTTTGTTCTGTTAAGCCATGGAATTATTTCAATGTAGATATTTTTTCATGTTTTTCTTGAGAAAGGAGGATATTACTACATACTGAACTGAGAATTCAGATGACTTCTAGCTGCTTTAAAGATTTAGTTTATCTTATTTAAAAAGTAAATTCTGCTTATCCTTTGGAAGATGGGTTTTGTCAAAGAATTTCCAACGACTCAAAATCTATTTCAAATGGGAAGAAAACAAAGATTAAAAATGATGTTAACATTAATTTTCTGTATATGTTATCCTCACATGTTAAAAAAAATTCTCTTTTTTTTTATGGAGTGAATGTTTTTAATGATATTTTCTGCTTTCTAAAGATAGAATCAGGCTAATCAGCTTTCTGAAGTATAATTTGTAATCTGGCGATGTCCATTTTACATATTTGGATACTATTTGCATAAACAATGTAGCTCCTATTATCAGCTTTTCCCAAAAGATTACAAAAATACTAATTAATCTAATTTACATGAGGATAAAGATAGTTACCTGATCTTATTTTCTATTTTTCTCTTTTTTTTCACCATAGTAAAAGGCTTTTTTTCCTCTTTTTTTTTTAAAGATTCACACTGTACCCTTACAGAATTGTATTCTAATATGCATTGTTGTTTGAAGTTTTCAAAGATAGAGCTCAATTCCCTCAAAATGGATTATTCTGTGATTATATTCCCTGGATATTGACTGATACGAAGCACCCATCCAGATTAAAATGAAGTCTTGGAGTCCTGAGCACTCTCAGCACTATAAATAGCCTCTTTTTGGTCTTAGAGTCTCACATGCTTATAAATGAGAAATTTGTTGAACAGATTAACCCCACTGCTGTGTTTGCCTTTGAAAACTGAATTTCTCCTTTTTTTCTTACTTTTGTGCTTCTGGATATCTCTATATTCATGTTTTCTTTTACAAAAAGGAAATGCAAGGCTATATTAAAATTTGTGTGAGTGGAAAAGCAGGGTTCGATAGATTTAAATCCCTGAGTGATTGACAGGTACCTTCTTCACATTCAGCATCATTGCAGTCAATGAGCTGGAGGGTTTCAGAGAGAGTCAAAACAAAGATCTTACCCAAAGGATTGCTTCTCCCAGTACTAGCAAGAATAACCCTGAATTTTGCCCTCAGGCAACACATACAAAAATGAAAACGAAAACGAAAACGAAAATGAAAACAAAAACAAAAACTAAAACAAAAACTAAACCAAAACTAAACAACAACAAAAAAAACCCCAAAAAACAAAAACCAAACCAAAAGAAGTACATAAATTATTTACAACTATAAAACATTAAAAAACATCAAAGGCTTTTTTTCAGGGGATTTGATGTGTCAATAAAATAACAAAAAAAGAATAACAGCATACTTTGCTGTACTCCCCTATTGACATCCAAATTGAAGGCAAAATGGCAAGGACAGAATTTCTATACGTTGCCTGTGAGTAGTTACTTGAGTTAGAAATTTGGATGCAAGTTAATAAAACTCAATTCTACTGTTATGTGTGGTGCAACCTTTTTCCATTGGTCCACAGGCCACATTGTCTTGTGTGTTTATGGGACCCCTCACTGCTTTCCCAGGTATAATAGAATCACTATGTCTGAATAAGTAACTTTTTCTGATTGTTGGCCGTTGCTGCATCTCACAGATATGAAGCAACTAGCAGTTTTATCGTGCTGCAGAGATGGAAGCTAGTTGCACAGGGCTAAGCTGCATCCAGTACTGTTTGCAGTGGCACCAGCTACACATCCCTTAGTGTCAAGTTGCCTGGTTTTGCCTACCAGGACAAGATCTCACAGTTCTGTTATTTTTGGGTCAGACCTTCTGTACTGTTTCTTGTACTGTGCTGTACATCCTCATGGTTACTGTGATGGTCTGGGTCTGGCACCTGGGATTCTGCAAGGATGCTGGACCAGACTTTCCTAATGCCAGGCAACTTTCCTTATGCCAGCAAAACCAAGGTTTTCTACAGACCAGAAAAGAAGGGAAAAGTACATGTCTATCTTATCTTTTCTTAAAGATGAATTTATTCTTTAGACTGTGTTCTTTTTTGCCCAAACTAGTTCATATGGCATTCTAGACATTTAAGCATGAGTTACCTCAGTCATGGACTTTTTCCTTGCCTTTAAATACATCAAAAGTGTTTTCTTGTATGGCTTTTTTCAACCTAATGTTTATTATTCTTGTTGTTTTCCTATTGAAAATTCAGTGGGCTCCCTCCAATACCATGTGCAGTATCATGCCAATTCAGTCTTGGTCCTTCAGAGATGCTGCACTCTTCTACCCATTTCCTCTTCCCCTGCCCCAAATCTTCCCAGATTCCTTCCTTTTGCTGGCGTGTTTTTCAGAAGGAAAGTGAGGAAACTAGTTTTCAGCAGGAACAGGTCCCTGAATAAATATTTCTGATGGTCTAATACTCAAAGGGGTAGGATGTGATGGAAGAATGATCAGGTTTTGGCAATTATGTTTCAAATAAACTAGTTTTCTAGTTAATAGTTTCTCCATAAGGAATTGTGAAATCGCTCCATGTTTATAAAGAAGCTATTCTCTTGTCTTATCAGTATAATTTACTAATGATTTTTCATTTAGTTTAATGTTGAATGAAAAAAGCTAAAATTGCTTTGGTTTAGAAAAAATAGAGATTGTTTTATTAGAGTAAAATTGCAGCAAGGATTTTAAGATGTTCTAAGATTGGCCTTATTAATAAGGAATGCCTTTTCAAGCAGCAGATATATTTTGCATTCATCTGTTGTATAAAGACTTACCTCTGGAGTGTTGTCTCAGCTTTATTATTGGTCTGCCACTTGTCTTGTGATTTAAGAACTGCCCTGATTTTGGCCAAGGACAGAGTTAATTTTTTTGGAGTAGCTGTGATGTGGTGGAGCCTGGGGCTGTGTGGGCATGGCCAGGACCCTACTGTTATTCGGTATCATCTTATGCCATTGCCAGGGGCCAGGGAAAGGGACTCTCCCTTCCAAGAAGACGAGCATTCCTTCCTGGTGAAGCAAACGTGGTAGACAGAGTGGTGGGATAGCATTGGACCCAGCTGGAGGGAGTGGTTTGGGTGGTGTGGCTGTGGTAGGGTCAAGCTCCACACTCTCACTTTCGTACACTTTTGTTATTAATATTGTTGCTGTTACTGTTTGTTTAATATTTCATTGTTTCCAGTAAATTCTTCTCATTTCAACCTACAATCTTTGCCTTTTGTGTTTCCAGGTGGAGCAGGAGGGGAAGCAAGTGGCAGCGTGGGGTTTTTTTTTAGCAGGACTACTAAGTTGCTGAATGCCATTCCTAACCCCCAAGTAACTCTGTGAAGCTTCAGCCTAGACTACAAGAGAAAAACAAAGCATTTGAAGCCAAAATAAGATTACTAATATAGTGTCAAATACAAACAGGGCAGAATAAGATTAATCTTCAATAAGATTAATCTTTTCCTGTTATTTTTAACTGTGTTTTAGTCACAGTTTAATTGATTAGAAATTTAAATTTTTGGTCCTTTTCTACATTGTATGCTAAAATGAAAATACCAAGAGGAAGAATCTTACATTTGTCATGATTTTTAGACAATATTATTTAAAAAAACCCAAACAATCAACAAACCAAGCAACCAGAAAAAACCCAATGAAAATATCCAACGAAATCACAGCTCCATTACCCCTTGGAGAACTTCAAATGTCTTAGTCATGTAGTCTTGGTTTGTTTTTATAATGC
The DNA here is from genome assembly GCA_013397935.1 of Dasyornis broadbenti. NCBI lineage: Eukaryota > Metazoa > Chordata > Aves > Passeriformes > Dasyornithidae > Dasyornis > Dasyornis broadbenti. The sequence continues at coordinate 226,650 of VZRN01003026.1, forward strand.
TAAATTGTAATGCTTTCAGAGTTTTGCCTGTTTTGAGCCCTAAGGTTGCTGCAGGATGGTACAGAGCAGCACAGAAACCAAGGCAGGTTAGACCTACAGTCTGTTCCGTAAAACTGCCCCCCTGACAATCCTGATGTTGCCAGACATTCCTGGGAACTTGTCATTATCCATGGCGGTTGGACTGCAAATGCTCTCAAGAATGCAAATCCATTATGCCAGCAAATAATGCTCTGCTTTTGAGTGTGGACAGTAGAGCCATGAGTGACCCTGAGCAGCAGCTGCAAGGAGAACTACTTGAAGGCTCTGAGATACTGCAATTCCTAGGATGAAACAGGAACTATGTGTCAGAAAAAGTGCTTTGGTCCTTGAATGAGAAGAATGGTCAAAACTAGTAAAGCAAACACAGCAGTGTTAATTTTACATTTTATGCTGCTTTAATTTTAATTTCATTTGCTTAAAAGAGGGATAAAAGAACAAGTGAGAAAAGGTCTGGAAATTTCAGATTCAAATGAGTTATATAAAATTTGAAGGCTGCTTAGGCCATGAGAAATAATGTACGTGTAAGCTTTTCAAATACATTTATTAAGTATTCCTTTAAGAGAAAACGACAAAAGAAAAACAAAATTAATTTTTTGAACAGTCTTCTAGTCTTAAAAACATGAGGCACCCATTACTGCCTTATTTCCTTATTTCAGTATGATAATTTCATGCATGCAATGTGTGACTTGTACACATGCATTTGCTTGGAATTTAGGCAGAAACCACATTGTCAACTTGGTGACAAGTTATTTCTTACAACTTGTATATGTTGAGGAGGCTGCGAGTGTGGCAGCCAGAGTGAACCTTAAGCTTCAGAAAAATCAGTGGTATGTTTGATTTACAAAGTTTGAGAGGCTTTACTTGGTGTAATGAGACGATTTAATAAGGTGTGTTTGCAATTATAAGCATGAAAAACATAGCTCTGTGTTTCCAGGTTTCCTACCTGTCCCAATGAAAAATCAAGTCCTTGGTTTTACTCATTACAGATCCTGTGTATTTTAACTGAATTTGCATAATGCAAGTAGGTCACCAATAACCTCAAAGTTTCTGTGCTGTTTGAATCCTGTTGTGTGAATGGAAAATGGAAATTCATTTGAAGATATGCGATTTGCTAAAGGGGTTTAGAAAAATCATGAAATTATATTAAAGTTTTGTGCTGTACTGCATCATTTTTTTATTCTACCTCTCTGTTAGTGAAGTCAGCTTGAATGGTCAGCATGGTAAATTATTTGAATCAGCTAATATTAAATTTCTGTTAATTAAACTGCTTCATAACTTCACCTACTGATTTTTATTAAGGTGAGCTCATATTTTTCATCATTGCTTGATTAACATTCTATATCCTCATTTACTAGATCAGCTCTGAACTGTCAGTAAAAGGAAATATTTCAAAGTATCCTGGTTATATCTTTTAAATCCCCCCAGTCTATTTAACTGAATCCACAACGTATTTTATGTCAATAAGTGGCAGTCTTTACAACCTCACAATACAGTCAAGGATAAAAAGTTACATGGGTATGAAGTAAATTGATTTGAAATACTGTTCTGTTATGGCAAGAATGAGTTACTGGTGTTTCTCTTAAGGGTTTGCTTCTGTGTGTTGTCTAATGCTAGCGATATATTTTTACATTATGTACTGCCCAGTGAGTTATTTTGTTATCTTTTTATTAGTGACATTAGAAACATAGGAATTGCTGAGTTAAAATTTTATCATGTCAGACTGCATCAGGTGAGTGAATAGTCTCTTGCTTAGTTTTGTCTTATTGACCATATATTTGAACCCAAAATTGTAAGAATAGGGTAAAGAAATCACAGTCTCAAAAAATATTGAATATTGTCTGAAAAATTGTCTCAAGAAGCAGGGATCGTGAGGCTGACCAGGTGGTTCAATTCTGTCTCTTCTCAGCAGACAAAACGGAAGTACTTCTGTTTAGGATAATAAGGAGTAGGTGTGGAAAGATATATCACAAGTGATCTGATTTTGGATCACTGATCTCTCAAAAAAATCTTTCCTGTAAATTTTTTAATGCATTGATTATCACACTTCTGTTCAGCTGTTGGATTGCTTTGTAAAACCATATTTCATAAGCTGATTAACTTGATAGAATCTGTTTTGTAAAGCATAAGTACTCACTCTTTAAATCTATTATTTTTAACTATTATCTGTAACTCCGAGAAAGTAAGTACATTAAATGTGACACATTAATACAACCTGATAGTGCAAGCTGCAGCCACTGAGGTTACAGCAGGGAGAGATGCTGCCTTGTGAGGGAAAGGTTAGGGAGGCAGGGTATTTGTGTCAAGAGAATGCTCCTTTTGTCGGACCACACAGGGCAGGAGAAAGTAACGAGGTACAGAGTTTTGGGTGGGAAGAGGAATTGTTGCCTCTCAAATTACAATGGTTACTGTTTATCATGTTTTTCTCCTGCTTGGCATTTGGTGACAAATAGGAGCTGGGACTGCTTGGTGGCTCCATGTGGAAATCCATCTTACATAAATTGGGATGCATTCCCTTCAGTGGGCATATGCATGACTCTGCATTTCCATCCAAGCTTTCCTGGGTAGAAAAATGTGATGCAGGCCCACCACCTGCTATCTTAGTAGCCCTCTTCCTTGTTCTTACATTATTGGGTTGCCATAACTTCTTTTTTCAAAGCATGATTGAAGTTTGTTTTGTGACATTATGGAACTGGAGAAGAACATCAACTGGGAGAGCAACCCATGCTGGTTCCACAGAGTGGAAAAAGCATGAAAGCAAATGAGGTGGAAGTAATAAAAACATCCTTGGTTAATCTTCACCTTGAGGCAGAGTAAGATATATGATTACATTCTCAGGAAGGATGAAATAGGGACATTTAAGAAAGATTTAAATATCTGAAAATCCATACCTAACAGAATTTGTCCAAGTTCTCTAAAGTGTACACAATATGAAGAAAATAAAAACCACCTGTTGTAAAAGAGACTAAAAAGTGGGATATCTGCCGGAATAAACCATGCTATGTCTGCCAGACAAAAGTATGAGAAAGGACATTGAACTGGCTTTTTGCATGACAACCACTTTGTATTATGCTGGATTGAACAGGTACAACAAACAATGCCAAGAGTGTTCTACTGCTGGGGTCACATTTTCAGTCACTGATGCTCTCACCTGCTCACTGTGATTGTGTCAGAAGACTTCACTGCATCAGGGAGAGAGAATGGGCTTACATCCACCCTGATAAATCACATGGATATGAGAAATTCTGTTTTCTGTCTGTGAAGAGGACTACTGCCACTGGCAGTTTCTGCCACTGCTCAGTTACATGCAAATGAAGGCTTAAAAAATGTGATAGCAGGAAGAGTGATGCCACTGTAAAATTTACATTCTTTATCTCCTGTGTCACAGAGATGGGATGTAATCATTGAGACTTGTTCCTGTGTTGGAACTCTGAATGATTTGTAAGTTGGGATTTGGTATATTAAACCACCTCAGATGAGTAATAAAATTGAGATGATTAAATATTATGTACTTTTGTTGGCTTCTTTAAACAGGTAAATATTTGTCAGTAAAACTGTCCTTTTCCAGCGTCTGCAGAAATATGGTGTGACTCAAATGGCATTATTCTACCACCCACAGAATACTTTTGCTCAGAGATCACAGAGATTAAGATGATAAAAACATATTCTAGTAATAAATATGTTAGAGGAACACTTCTACTGCAAGGATGCTAAAAGTTGAATCAGAAGAACATCAACTTTAAGCACTTCTTTTTTTTCAATGAAGATTATCTCCTTTGTTTTTTTATGAAGGTCTAGTAAAGAAAAGGATTTTTTTCATCCTGTGTTGTATTACTTCTGACGAATAAATATTTTTTCTCCATTTTCCTCCTGTTACCCAAGGTTTTGATCTCTTGCTGTGAATATTCATGTTATATATTTTCAATTGTAATATCAAAATGAATATTGTTGTTAGTCTGTCAACATTTCATTTTATTTCATCAGCATACTCCTTAGTGAGAAATAGCATCTTAAGTGGATTTAAGACAGCTAGTTTTGAGAGGAATTTTTTTCTTCCTGAAAGGAAAAGCTATCTTTGTTTTCTTTAAGCTGATGTTGATGAAATGGGTGTGCTCTGTACCTTATACTTTGTGGCATTCACAGAATACCACATATAAGAAAACCAGAAAAAGAGATAACTCTGATGTGATGAAGGGCCCACAGGAGGAATATTAGTTCCACATGCATTACACGCAGTCTTTTCCTTCACAAAGTACAAGATGGGATGACAGATACTGGAGCTTCATACAATGAAAGACCTATCACTTTTATATTTTGTGGGATGTTTTAGGTGAAAATGTCTGGCTTAACTCATCAACTGCAATCCCTAGCATTCTGGATTTGACCATTTGGAGATTAGGATGTATTTTGTGACACATACGATAAGGTAAAGTGGAAATACATGGAGTCACAGTGTGAGGTTGTAGAATATGTCACTAATGTTTTGTTAGCAATCATTTAAACTGAGGTCACTGTCTTCTTATTTAGAGACTTTGTAAACATCATCCTCCACTATTGAGCCTAAATATCCTAGTTTCTTTGGAAAATAACTGTTTTTGTAAAATTCCCAGGTGCTAACTCTTTAGCCAAGATTTGCTAGCTGCAGAACATCTTGCCTACCACTAAACTAATACCTTCATAAATATTTCCCAGGTACAGGGTTGATGGTTATTTTACACTGAGAATATTTTTGCAGTGATCACTGTCAGGAGAGATAGGGTCTGATTAACACTGGTCACCTTTGCCAGCTGGATCTTTAATCACAGACTCTGCAATAAACAGAGAAATGTAATCAATAAAATTACAGATACTATGAAGAAATATAGGTGGGGATTAAAAGTTTATTGATAAAATCTGGTGATTATTTCTCATCAAGACTTTAGGCTGTTATCCTTACCTGTAGCACTACCCAGCAGAACTGAGTGGCCAATTATTAATAAACATTGCAAAGAAAAAACTAATGAAGTAGATCCTCTAAGCTTTGTTTCTTAAAACTTACTTTTATTTACTTGATGTTTCTTTTTTTTCTATACATATTTCTTCCATGTTTCTTACCATAGGATCACTTGGTAGACAAATGAGTTATGCACACCAATTTGAAATTTGCACCATTCCTCATTATAACTTTATTGTAACTTAACATTTCAGGTAAGCACATAACTTAAAGCCTTTCTAGAAAATGATCAATCACTTTCATTTAACAGAGATCACATATTTGTTTTGTTTTCCAATTAATTGTTGTTTTTTTTTTCCTTACCCTAACTGTTATAGTACACAAATTTTATATAAAACCACAATTCCCCACAATTTATAAAACCATCCAAATCCTCTACGTTTTCTTAAGCCTAACATTTCTGTTTCCTCCCTCATTTTTTGTAAGTCTTGGAGAAAAGCAAGATCAACACCAAACAACAACAACAAAATAAAATAAAACACCCAATATTAAATGTTGTAAATGAGATTTTGAGTTGCAACTCTTTTGTTTCTTTTCATAGAAGTTGCATGCAACTGTCAAAGATTTTTAGGGAAAGAAAAACAGGTACATCTTAAGTTTGACTTCTTTATTAGCCAATAATTTAGTAATAAATCTCTCTATGTAACAAATGTCCAAACTCAGATCATAATACAAAGTATATGTACATCATATATAGAATACATGTTTGGAAACTCTAAACCTAAAGCATCATTCTAAAGAAGTAAATTTATCATTCAAATCACCTCTGAAGCCAAAGAATGACACCATTTGTCTTGATGATTTGGAACACATCTAATATTTTCTTGATTTTTTTTTATCAAATAGGATAAAAATATGATAAATATGTCAACGATTTGATAAATTCATGGTAAACTGTCATTCTTTTCCAAAAAACAATTTATCATTGATAATATAAGCTAGCAATTTGAGCACAAAATTCTTAGAGATGAGCATAGTTTCTATAAAGGCAGATACAAGCATATATTCAGTATTCAATACACCATTCAATACCTTGTCATTAATTATCTTTAAAACAATATCCTATATATTTTAATGTTCAGAAACCTTACACTATTTCTGCAGGTGCAAAGCAGACTTCTTTCTCATGTTATCTGTGCTTACTTCCACATACACTTTAAAAAAATATGAAGGAAGTTGTGGTTTTCAAATTCAGATGATCTGCCACTTTTATGAGAGCATATAAACATATTTCTAGGAGCTCTGCAAAGGTATTTCAGGGATGAATTCAGGATGACAATGGAGTTAGTGAGTGAAATCTTTCTTACCCACTACAGCAGAAAATGTACACTGCACGGTATTCATCACGCTCTTTTTCACTCCAGTAATCACCCTGTATTTCAAAATGCCAGTGTAGCTTTATTACCAGGTGACAGAAAAAGGAGAAGATCATGTGGTGGACAGACAGCATAAGGGGTATGGAAATTTGTTCTTCAGCTAAATATTTGCATGTGCCTTACACGTCCCTGGTGTTTTGACTTATATTATTAAGTCTCTTGCTTAATCCCTGCATTTTTTTTTTTTTTTTGCAAGATGTGCGTGGTTTAGTATTCAAGTGATGTTCAGACTTGTAGATTACAGATATAACGCAGTGAAGCTCTACCCCAAGCTTCTCTGACAAGATAGTGTGAAGTTTTTATGTTGCATGCAGATTTAGTCCTTCAGGAAATGCACAGAGAGGAATTACCAGGAGTCAGACAGGACAAGGACAAACACAACTTCAGGAGCTCCTCAAAGCTCTTGGTTGTATCCCTGGGGATTAGGAGTGTGATGCTTCTTCCCTACCAGAAACAAGGGCTGCCAGTTTGACTGGTTTGGAGCACTGGTTTCAAATAATCTGAAAGAGTGCACAGACTCATTAGGAAGAGGAATGTGCAAATTCTCACAATAGCGAGGAATCTTTTTGCATTTTCCTTCACTATTTTTCTTCACATATTTTATTCTACTGTCTTGTCAGATATCTAAGATGCATTAGTCCATTCTGTACGTGTCAATTGTTCTAGTTGTTAATATCCATTGTTTGGCAATAAGTTTTCTGCCTGTTATTACTTTTCTGAGTTTTCTCTGGCTATTGATCTGGAATTTTTCAGCAGCTTGAGTCATAAGACTTCAGTAAATCTAAACAGAAATCCAGACAAAAGGACTCTGCACGTGAATGGTTTATGTATGGCCAAATGCAATCTACTGCACATGGCCAGACTGACTATGCAACACTTAGCATACTCATTTAAACATATGCAATTTGCATACATCTAGTAAATTACACGCAGGGACAGTATCTGTGAAGAAATCAATTGCCATAGTTCTACTGAGATGAGAGTAATTTAATATTATTTTTTTTAACTCATGGTTTCTGGAAGAGCTTTGCTTGGTTTTTCGAACTTTGCATTTAAAATTAAGTACATGATGTAGGAAAAATATCATAAGACTATTCTATAACTCTTCTCTGGAAATAATAAATTTACAAAAGGATCTGCATAGTGTATGTGCCAAGATAACAAGGCTTACTTAAACTGACATTAAGATACCTGTGGTTTCTAAGGAGGTCTCCAAAGGCACTCTTAAAAATTGTGAGTTTTGTCAGCTGCGTGTTTTGCAAATATTTATTTTGGTAGGATTTATACTCATTTTAACTTAAAAGCAAGCAGCAGGCAGCCTTTTTAGGTAGACAGAAGAACGTGCTTATTAAGGAAACATAGAAAGGGTATGAGCTAATGCTTTTTCTTGACCCAAGATGAGTGCAGTCACTATAAGGGCACTGAAAAACAACAGGAGCCAATAAAAAGCCCAGAAATAAAAGAAGTTCAGAAGACTGCGTACTAGGTGTAGACATTACAGCTCTGTTCTTCTGCTCAGCCTCAAAAAAGCATGCACCAGTTTCAGTTGCCCCAAGCCAGTTTCATTGTTCCAGTTTCCCAAGCCCCAAAAAGGAGTCATTGCTGTCATGCTCGTGACTCCTATAGCCGAGATCAATCCCACGAAGAACAAAGAAAGATGGAGCTGGATGCCGAGTTCTTTTGAGACATTGTCAGGACTTTTTTTTCTTTGTAGAACTTTATTTCTCACCCAATAATGAGAATATCATTTGGAGGACTCAGAGGTGCAGAGTAATATATGTTACAAGGATTCTCAGAAAGTCATCTGGTCCCGCCCCTACTGAAAATAGCAATACTAAAGTGTAAGGATTCCAAGTTTTTCTCTAATAATCACAGCAAACAATACAAATAGCTTAATGACCTTCTGCATACTCATCAATCTTCATATACAAGAATCTCACTGGAATCACAGAAAACACAGAAAAATGTTTTTCACATTTTTTTCTGTTTATTCTAAAGGAATAAACAGGTACATGACTTTCTGACTCTGCAGAGAAACTTATCTTCAAAGATTTGAGGCTGAAAGTGACTCCTCAGCCACAAATTTCCAGGCTGTCTCTTCAGCACCTTCTCCTTTCTAGGGAATGAAGAGAACAATCCTGTTGTCTTCACAAAGACACAACCCCAAGACTTTGTCAGATAACTGAAATGTGTTAGTCAATTATCTGTGTCTTGTCAGGTTAGGCAAATGGTCTTTCAAAGGCTGCCTGGAGGCAATTGGCCACCTGTCATGCTGTCTTACATGCCCACGGGGTCTTATGCACCTTAGGTGTCACTGGGGAATAAACTGTCCATAAGAAGTAGGTAGATTGATGGATCCAATACAAATATTCCTTCCTTTATCTGCTGGGTTCCCACAATCTCTCCACTGTGTTTTATCTGCTTTGGAACTCATGTATTTTTAAGGGTCACAATTTTGTAGTTGTTGCAGAGGAAACTGCAGTGGGAAATCAAAGTGTCCCTAGTTTTGGGTTTTTTTCTTGCTTTCCGCAAATAAACTCCTGCCCTTCTCATTCTTAATACTTTTTTGAAATTTTAACATTGAGACTCAGAGCTCTGAAAAAAAAAAGAAAAGGTGGCGATATGGTTATACTAATGATACTTTTGCTGACAGAGGTGAAAATTATCAAAGGGAGATAAGCTGTTGCATTTTGATGAAAGGTTCATGTGAGGGTAATGAAAAGAATCTCCAGAGAAAAAAACCATTCTCCTAAAACCTGTGAGCCTGGAAATGAAAATAAAGCATCTGAGTTGTTTAACAAATACACATTTTATAATTAAAGCCAGCTTCTGCCTGAAGATTGGAGGAAAGCTGAATACAATATCTAACTTTCACAGAAGAGTTAAAAGTAATGCTGGGAACTACAGAGCAGCGCTGAAGCAGTACAGGAAAAGCTAGCTGCCACTGAATTAACCAGCAAAGAATTGAATAAGGACAGATCAATACCCATAACTGACTTTTCTGTATCAAAATTGTAAATCAACAGAACTCCCTGAACATGAGCGTTGTTAAGAGAACACCGTCCTTTTCTTTGTAATACTGGCAAAAAGTTTTCTGAAGAAAGTGGGGTAAACTTCTCAGGAAAAAAAACATTTTTTTTCCTCCCTAAGATTGGACTTGTAGCTTGCTCAATAGGAACATAAGATTATTTATCTGAACAGTGCACAGGTAAATATAGAAGAGAGTTTCTGTGAGCTTTCCTTAGGAGAAGCGATTCTTTCATTCAATTACATATGTGGGATTTAGTGTCCTGAGGACAGAAAAACCCCCAAAACTAAGACTTTTACACTGATATTAATAAAACCTTCTAAGTTTTGCCATTTAAAGGTCAAACAGACATGAGCTGTGTTGAATCAAACTAGAAAATACTTCTGGGACTTAGGAAAGTTTCCTTTCCATGGAATACTACTCAGTAACAAGTCAGAGGGACTTGAAAAGGAGGGATGGGAGGGAGGAACTGTGCTTTCCCATGAAGCAAAACATACTTTTAGAAAGAAGTGACTGTGTTTGTCGAGCCAGTGTTCTCATAGAATATGGTAATTCCTGTGAACTGCCCGTCACTGTGGGAAGTGGAAAACAGACAGGTTTTGACAATCTCTGCAACTCTTGCAGGGTGTAGTTGGTAGACTGGAGGTTTATGAGAGATTTACAAGGCATGCACATTTAGTGGGGCTCTGCACTGCTTCCTGTTGGAGGTCTGAATACATGGAAGGAGCTTTAGAAACTGGTATGTTTTTCCAGGTCCAAAGATTTAAGCACTTACTTTATATTTAGGTTATCTTCTGTTCTAGTTACTCAAGATCAAAATGAAATTAGGAATGTAACATATGAATGGTCGTATTGGCTTGACCAAAGGGTAGACCTAGCAGGCTGTTCCTGCTCCAACAGTGGCCCAAAGCACATGCTAATGGAATGTACAGGAAAGGACAAATTTCTACAGATAATCTCTCATCTTGAGCATTTGGTTGCTCAAGTTATTCCTGAGCCAGAAGTCGTCTGTGTATTCAGCAATTCTAAGATAATTTCTTTTCCATTGCTTTATCTAATCTCCCCATGGATCCATGTCAATCTGTATTAAACATCCACAGGAAAGAGACCATAGTAGCAGTTCTTTTAAATGCTATACAATACTCTATTTTGATCATGGCATGTCATGCCCACCTCATGACAAGAAGGTGATGACATAATTCTACTTAGTGTACCAAGGAAAATAAAACTGTATTATTGTGCCTGAGGTGTATGTTCCTGTAATCCTTAGGTTTCTTGCCTGTCTTTACCTCAGAATGTGGCCTTTCCTCTCTCACAGCCTTCCAGAACATGTGTGTGTACAGGAGTGAATGCACCACTGCAACCTCCTCCCCGCCTTCATTTGCTGATATTCTTAAAATATATTTTGGTTTAGAAAACTAAAAAACCCAAGAAGACCGACAAGGTAAGCATGCCAAGAAATAAAAGAAAATTTACTCGCCAGTAAAACTGCAGCTATTATCGTAATGCATATTCCAACTCAAGTCTAAGATGTCCTTTATTTTTGCTGAATGTATAAGCCTGTGTGACTCGTTAGGCTCCCATTCATTATGGAAATAGACCAGTAAATTACAGCTTTTGCAAATGCAATCATTATAGCTGTAACTTACAAAATATATTAAGCCCTTTGATCTTTGTCAGAGAACATATCATATACTTTTAAACACATTGCTCGGAAATGGTAATTTAAAAACTATAAACCTTACATTCACAGCTTTAATGCATATATTATGCTGTACATTTATATCAGAAATAATGTCCATGTTCTGTCAATTGCATAATATTGCCTTAAATTTCAGCTGAACAGAAAAAAAAATATGGTACTGCAAATTGATAAAATATGAATGAAAAAGTCACCAATGAACACCTGTGGGTTTTTGCTTTGCTCAGGACTATTATCTAAATAAAACTAGGGTTTTTTTCTTGTAATAATGTATTGCAAATTAAATATTGTTAACTCTGTGATGTTGCTTCAGTGTGCTCCATAGTTCAGTATTTTATACATACATCTTTAAAAGTAAATAATATTTCTCAAAAATATTAATCTACAGTCAATACGCTGTTTGGAAATTAACACTTTTTTGACTTTTGTATATCACATGGTTTTTTTGCTTCAATTACTTTCTAGTGATAGTAAGATGGTGCAGGAAATCAAAGATAAAAAGATGCCTAGCCATTTTTAGGAATCTTTAAGGCAATATTTTACAGTTTATGATCAGAACAGATGTGACATCTTATTTATGGATTAACAAGAAAGGGGGAGGTTCATAAAAGTATGTTTGAATATGAAACTGATATTGTACATATTTGTTCTTATGAAAAATGGCATTTGCTCTTGAAAGATCTAGTATAATGTCAAAACCCTGTCTGAGCTGGAGACCAGTCACTTGGAAGGATAACACCATAACGGCATCAAGGTAGCAGTACATAATATTGAAAATGCTATTCCTTGGTCGCTGTAAGATCTACACAAGAATATAAATAGTTGGATTTTGGAACTTTACCAGCAATTATTCAAGCTTCAAAAATGTTTTGGACTTCAGTGAAATGGAACATGAGTACAGATTTTGTCTATGTAAGTGCACTTTAGTCTGATGGTTTCACTGTTTATTGTAATGAAAAGCTATGATCTTAAAAATAATTTCATTCTTCCTCTTTTTTTTTTTTTTGAATTGGCATTTTCAAAGGAAATACTAAGTGCAGGTATTTTACTTAAGATAATGCCTCTGTGGTCCATTTTTTTTTGTTGTTTTTAATTTAAAATGGGAAGATCAAATGGCACTACCTTAAATAAGTAGAGAGAAAATATATATTTTTTAAAAATTGTTATTATGAACAACAGCCCCGGATTGTTTGCTGTAATCACCTAAAAGGAGCAATAGTTCTGTCCAGACATTTTCACTTACCCATTCAGCTGCTGTGCACAAACTTCTACTATTTGTTCATAAAAGGTTTCATAAAATGATCAGCTAATATAAAAAGCTGCTATTTGCCCAAAATAGCATAGCCTGCAGATTTCAAGAGCAACCACTACTGCTTACTGCTTATAATTAATATGACATCACTGATTACCACTTATAAACCTTTTTTATGGGAGCCTAAGCCTCCTATATTATGCGTAACTGAGCATATGGAATCTTAGATCATTTTTTTTGCCTTCTGTCTCTGAGAATTTTCAGAGGAAAAAAAGCTAGTCATATTTCATTATTCTGTATATTTAGCAGGTCTGTTTTCTTGGCCAGGAGTCTGAAAACCTTTTCTAAGAGGACTTACCTAGCAGCTGTGTTGACAATTCTATTTTTGAGTGCAATGTCTAGAGCAAGATGAGTTTTTCACACCTGTGCCTCTGGAGCTCACTTTTTGGAAAGAACTGGGCTTTGCATTAATTTTGCAGCAAATAACATTCAGTACAAAGAAAACCTAAATGTCCCCTTCTAGCATAGACTGATAAGGAAGAGCAGTCTATGCTGTGTGGAGAAAGTTTTTCTATGAAGGCTCTGGACACAACATGAAAAATCGGTTAAAATCATTGTCTTTTGATGCTGCAATGTATGCCTACTTTGAACTGCTCTTTGGAAAGTTTTATTGGGACAAACTCATAGTTTAGTTTCAATCAGTGTTACCTCATCGGCATGCAGTTAAGCATTTCTGGGCTTTTAAAGAACCACATCCACCTGGAGTAGACACTTCAGACCTAAAACAAGAACAAGTGTCTTCGGATCTGCCCTCATGGTTTTACAGTAAAAAGAGCATGTTCGGATTTCGCTTTTGGTGTGCAGAGCCTGGAGTATGAGTGACTTGGTCCTCAATATCAAGGACGCATTCTGTTCTCTAACTAAATACTTTGGCAACTTGTGTGTGGATGGCTCTTCCCCTAAAATTAAGGCAAGTTCCTAGAAGCCCTCCTGCACCCAGAGCTACAACTTCTGCAGTGTTGCAGGGCAAGGTGATTTGTACAGAGGCAGTCATCTGCCTGCAGAGCTAGCTGGAACATCAGAGCCACTTCACCAACAGTAATTCTCTTGGACGTCTGAGAATCTCAGTGATTATTTCCTTAACCCGTGAAATATTCTTGCTAGAAATCCATTCTGTGAAAGCTGCAAATCCATGGAGTGCATAGGTTTAATGGAGAATCGAGAAATCAGCTTCTCTTTTTTGTGAAGCTGAGTTATAGAGCATTTTGACATTTGCCAAAGCTTTATTGTCAAGTCAGGTGAAAGATGCTTTTGTCTATGCAGTCCCCTTAATACCCATGACACCAAGGAGAGTTTTTTGATAACACCTGAAAATAAATCAGTGTATCTTTCAAAGTAACATCATTTATCCTGTTTCTAAAGGAAAAATACCTCAAAAACATGAAAAAAAGAGCAAAAATTCCTTGTACAATCTCAATCTCATGCCTATGTACCACACACTATAATGTTAAGATCTATAATCGTGCTTTTCCACCATGTCCTTGAATCGTTCAGAGCTCAAGATGATGGCTGCTTTGCAAATGATGCAGCAACTCAATATTTATTTTTTTTCGTTATTGTTTAGGGATTCCATAGGTCCTGTATTGCACACCATAAAATTGTCTCAGTCATGTGAGGCAGACTGATCCTGTGGATGAAGGAAATAATGCTGGCTGCTGGTCCACTTTCTATTTGATGTTTTTATTATGATTGGATGTGAATAATTAGTTTAAATTCATTTTTTACAGACGTTTTTGGAAACAAAGGCTAAAATAAAATTGTCTTCTACATTTTTGGCAGATATTTAGGAAAATGTTTGCAAACAAAATCAATGTGTAGAACTTGATGTGAATGAATATCTATTTGGAATAACTTGAGAAAAAAAATCCTGCTTGTGATAAACTTGGCTGGCAGGTGTATTGCAAAGCCTTCATTGTAAGCAATCATCTCTGTTACTACAGTGAAAGTGTTTGTTTAAGGGGGCTCTCCAATAGGGTTAGAAGATAGATTTTCAGTCTGACTGCCAAGTAAGAAGAACATTAAAAATTTATTTTTAAGTGCTAATATATCTTTCCACAGAAATACAAAAGACACTAAAACTTTCCCTGGTGATGAAAATATTCCATACATCTAAAATAAAGTGTTTTATTTTCATGCTTATGTAAATGAACTGAGCTTTTGAAAAGTGCACCTTTAATTAATGTAGGAAAAGCCAGCATTTTACCCAACAACTTAAAGGTCTAAGCCCTCACTGATGCACAACAACTCAAAATCAAGTCCGTCTCTGCCACAGAACAGTTTAAGTTGGAAGACACTGATAATCATGTCAAGGAGAAGGAAGGAAGACTTAAAAAAATTGGGGGTATTTTCATGAGTTGTGAAACACACCACTTTTATGCTTTTATTTATATGGTTCAGCTGGAAAAGGATGGGTTTGATGTGACCACCTCAAATAGCCTCATAGTGTGAGTCCTGAAACAGAGAGCTTTTAGCTCTTGCCTAAGATGTGCCTGGCAGAAGGTGTTATGTTTCTAAGGGATTGCTAAAGCCACTGGCTTACAGTGCATTCCGACCTGGGCTTTCTTTGGAGCTCTTCCACTTTGTAGAAAATTAATTACATGCATACTGAGAACTCACAATGATTCTCCCATGTGATGAGTAGGATATTTGTTGAAGCCGTAGAAATACCTGTGTTTAAACGTGAGCTCCTGGGAGAGTCAGGAATTCTTTCCACATTCAGGACTACAACACAACTGGCTGTCTAGGCCACTTACAGCCAAGGTAGCATTCGAGGGTGGAAATGAGCCTGATTTTCCCATAGCAAGTTTCCCATGTTATATAAAGATTATATCATGCTGTCATTGTCTTATGTAAAAGTGCTAATAATACTAACAATGGCATGAATTCAACTGGTATTTGCAAAAAAATGCAGGGATGAGCATGCTTCAATTTTTTTTTCTGACAGATTTACATTTTTCTTAAAAAACAATTACCTAGAGGCACCCCTGAATTAATCACAGAATCTCTTTTGCTCTTTTACGATGATTCGTGCACTTCAAAACAGTTTGCTGATTTTCTTATTTGCATATTTGAATCTGTGTCAACTAACTTTCCTGTGGGTTGAAGAAATGTTGAAGAAGATTGGATTGTGGGGGAGCCTGTCATGCTCGATATGCGGTAAGTTAACGCTCTGCTTTGGCCACAGCACAGAAGATGGAGCAATCCAGAAGAAACGAGGTGTGTGTAACATTTGTAACACCCTCTGGATCCTATCTTGGGGTGAACTTGGGGTGTGTATCTTTCATGTATCTTACACATTGTCCGATCTTACATACAGATCTGTCAAAACTTTTCTGTGCAGTAAATATACAAAGCTCGTCTAAGTTTTCACTAATACGGGGCTCTAACGTGCAAACAGCTCATTATTTGGAGTGGGCTGGTAAGGCACTGAGTTCTCTGCAGGTTGTTATAGAGGGGTCTACTTCCATCGTGTCCTCTGGTGGAAGAGGCTGGGTGATAGCACCGGACACTGTTATAATATAAACAAACACTATCTACCTGCTGTGTACACAAGCAGTGTCAGAGCATCATCACTCGATCGGGGGAAAAAGGGGATGGAAGAAGAAGGAATGACAACGTGGGAGAGGTAAAACAAGAAGGGAAGCTAGAGGAACACACAGTGACACGTGGGATCAGGCTGCATATGTAGGCCCAGACCCAAAATTAACACTGCAGCTAATGTGACACCACAGCAGTATTGGCACCTATTAATTTCTGTCTAAATTTGAAAGTATTTTGAATTATGATAGTGTCATGATATTGCTCTGTGGCTCCTCACTGATAACTCAGTCTTCGAGTTCATGGTCTTTTATATCTTCTGTTGGCCTTCTTCACTTCATTCTGGGTCTGACATCTCTCTCTATATACTTTGGACAAGCTATCACACTTCTCTACAGTACTCATAAAAATTACTGCAATATCTTTTAAAACTGTAAGTTTCAATTTTGCTATCAAATACCTTACAGAACATTTTTCTCTCTCCCTGAGCCAAGACCAATTCACCTTGCAGGAATTTTCTTCACTTCCCCCATTCAGTATTTTGCAAATGTTCATTTGCAGAAAGTAAATTTATGGTTTTGTTCCCCTCCTCTCCTCTCCTAGGTTGGTAGGAATTATCCGGGTCAAGGACTGTCTTTCTTGTTTTCTCATTGTTCTGTGTGATGCACAGAAACATCTTTCCTTCTCTCTGCTTTAGACGATGGACTAGTCCTCATTCTAGCTCGTCAGCTCAGGTATTTATGCGTGCAACAAATAATAATTAATGGAAAAAAGTATTTAAGGGGCCGAGTCCAACCCTGGCACTACAGAGAGCAATACTGCCGAGGAGTACCTTTTAGACGTCTCACTAGCAGGTGATTTGTAATTTTGGAGCTAGGAGTGGCTGGGTTTGTGGGGAGGAGGAAGTTTTCGGGGCTGAGGGTGCTTTTCCTTCCTTCTGCCAGCAGTGATCCACGCCAGGATTTGCTTTCTGCTCCTGTATTCTGTATTTCGGCGATGCAATGTGTAGCACGTTTCTCTCTCTCTCTCTCTCTCTCTCGGTGTGTGTGTGTGTGTGTGTGTGTGTGTGTGTGTGTGTGTGTGCATGTGCGGCTCTCCCTCGCTGTGTCTTGTCTCCAGGATTTCTCCCTGCCTGGCTCCGGAGGCTGCTCGAGCGCTGCGCGGAGCAGAGGTTTCCCCGGCTCCCGTAAATACAGGCACACGCATCCAGTGCACCACACGCACGCACACCACACACACACACACACAGAGGCACACAGGCACGCTCCGAGCCGCTGTCCAGTCCATCCCCACGCCGGCTGCTTTCCCCACAGTCTCCATCCAGCCTGGCAGAGGCGGCAGGCACAGCTCCAAGGCGGATCACGCTGACGCTGCCCCGGGACTCCGCTCGCAGCAACGCGCCCGCGGTTTCAATCTTCACAAGCTACAGACTGATTTTTACCCTCTTTTTTCCTTTGCCTTTTTTTTTTTGTTTGTTTT
>VZRN01003026.1:244797-262297 GCA_013397935.1 Dasyornis broadbenti
GCGGCTGCCCCCGATGCTGCCCTGTGCGGGGGAAAAACTTTGCCCTCTGCCCGCGGGCACAGGGCGTGAAGGCGGCCGAGGAGGAGGAGGGCGAGGAGGGCAGAGCTGCTCCCCTCCCGCACTCCGCCGCGGCTCCGCGCCGGCCGGGTCGCCCCTTGGAGGCGCCGCCGGGCGCCTCCGCCGCAGCCCGGATCGAGCAGAGGCACCGGCTGCCGGGGAGAGGCACCCACACACATCCACACACACCCGCTCCGCCGCCCGGCAGCCGCGGCAGCCTGTTACTTGGCTCTTCCGTCTGCTGAAACATGCCTACAACAGGTTATATCGCAATCCGCCTACGAAGGTGTTGGGAACGTTTTTTTGTTGTAATTTTATTTCTCTGCTTTCCCCTACAACCTGATCACTATTGCATCTTTAACACTGAATGAATAAAAATACGTTTGGGGCTGAAAATTATTTAGCAATCAGAGAACACCGCGAAAAGAGAGAAATTATACGTGAAGACATGCGCTGGGGCTGCTTAAATCGGACCGCTTGAGCCCTCAAGAAAGGTTTATGCTTCGCCAGTGGCACTTTGCTGTTAGGTCCCGCTATTTGTAGCGTGAATTAGATGCTCCTCGATTTGCTCGCTCCCTCTTTAAAGTTGGAGGCAGTAGATTTATCTTCCTTGAGGTGAAATAATGCCTCAGTTATTCACTGTGCAATATTTAGCACTTTACATGAGGGATGATTAATGTGGAAAATCTCAGGACAGCGAGGCTGTAGTTCACAAAGATATGGGGAAGGTTGTTCCATGTTGCACCTTCATCTCTCAGGCTTACTGGTTCTCTGGTCCTTCTGTGCTTTTTTTCTGTAATTTATATTCAGGTTGCTCATCAGTTATGTGAAATCATGAAATCTCTCCTGTGAGCCACAGATCCTTTGAATATGCAGTCATGATTTCCCTTTGCTCACTGTTATACCAGCTGCTTTGAGACAGGATAGTAGGATATCCTCTGTCCCATTAAAAAAAGAAATTCCAGTAAATTTGAGACTTCTAATAACTTTAGGTAAACACTTGTTGCTTTCAGCTCACAGAGAAGTTTTATTGTTTCATATATTTTCTGAATGTACAGTGCAAAGCAGACGTGCAATTTTTAAGTAAGCCCAGCATTTGCAAGTTTCTGTTGTATCAGTACAGAAAGACTCAGTGTAATTAAATATTTAATAGTAGTTCAATCCAAAATTACTCCACAGTTTCCTGCTAAGTTTCATAAATAAATCTACTTTTATGATTAAGCACATGATTTATGGGGGTATGAGTTATTTTTTCTGAGCTTCTTATTAAAGTTGCTTGGTTTTCTTTGGTTTATCTGCCTTCTTGCTAGTTGGTGTATGAACTTCTGAGCAGTTCTCTTTGTAACTGTTCAAGTGAGTTGTCGGAAGACTAGGATTGCTTCGAAGTGTGTTTCCGAGTGTGCTGTTCTTATGCAGTGCTGCGAGGTGGTGTAATAGCTGTTCATGCAGCTTGGGCTCTTGTTAATGTGAAAGCTCTGTATTTGCTACCTGGTGCAATGTTGGAAGTGTAGTTAAAGCAATCAATATACAGGTTTCAGGTGCTTTTTTCTTCTTTTTTTCCTTTTTTTTTTCATTCTGTCTTTTTCCATCATACTGACTTGGTTAAGGAAGCAATTTGTTGGCGTTACAGAAGTATAATCTGTCAAAGGCCTCGTTTTCAGGAGTTCAAAGAACTTTAATTACAGTCATATTTCTGAACAAACATTGTGTTTTCAAAAGATTTTGCATCAATGTCTTGATAATATGATGATAAATAGCAATATACAGCGTGGTTTATGTGTTTTGGTTTAACAGTATTCATGTTTTTAGTTGTCATTTGTTTAAAAGCTGTTTTCCAGCCAGAACTGTTGAAATGGATAAACTGAAGTCAGTGTGTATGTACTGAGCCTAAGTGTGTGTGTACCGATGCAAAGAGCTGAAGAATCTTCTTACATTAGAGAGGCTATGGACATAGAGGTATCTCTCTGTTGAATGGAACTGCAATGCGAGAGACTTGTTTAGATAACTTCTGTGACGTTATTTATACAGTCAGTCACTTCTGCACAGAGCAGGCAGAAGTTACAGATTAAAAAACTTGTCAGTTTTTGCTCCGTAAGGCAAGGTCTTCCTACAGTATTTTGTTGCATGTGAAATATGTTGAAGTTGGCAGCAATGTGACTACAGTTTTTCGCTGTACTTTTACAGCAATGCTAAATTGTTCTATGTAATTGTATAGAACTTATTTGTAATCAGTCTTCTGTGTCTGACATCTTGTTTGATCACCAAATTCTGGTGCTGTGACCTTCACTGGAGTACAACATATAAAATTGTTTTCAACATAGTTTATAAAAGTAAGTCCTCAATAAAGGAGCTTTGCCTGGGAATGGGTGGCAGAGGAAGAAAATTTGAAGTATATTTAATGTGCTTCTGTGGGCTTGATTCTGGGCATCAGTCACATGCAGGGCAGGCAGCAGCAGCGTGCGGTGTGTGCTGGGCTGTCCTTGTAAAGGGCTCCTCTTTGAGAGCTGCTGTAGAGTATCCTGTGTGTTAAAAAAGAGTTCTGCTGTGAGACTCAGGTTGCCATGACCCAGCATTCGTAAGTGTTAGTGGAGCTCCTGAGAACTTTGCAGGAAATGTTTTGCTGTACGAAAATCTGTCATTTGTAAGTCAGCACACGAGAAAAAGATCATAGAACATATCTTTTGGCAATACTCCTTCAACTCCAACCATGACTTCAGTAACTTACGTCATCTTAGAGGAAACCGTGAAAAGGAAACGTCAAAGTTAAAGTTGGATTGTGCCCTTGCCTCAGAGTTTTCTGAATGAAAGTGAATGTCTGACTGTTTAAAGTAGTGGATGTGTCTGGTTTGTGCCTTTCCACTTCCGAGGTGAAGGGTATGGGGATTTTGTGTGTTGTGGTTTTGCTAGGGGTTTGTTTTTTATTTTGTTTAGGGGTTTTTACTACATGCTGAATAATAGTTTATTTAGATAAAGACTAGAAGTATTCTGGTAAAAGCATCCAACAGTAAAGATGTTGAATTTTAAATGCTGCGTAAGAAGTATGTGAACTTTGTTCTCCTGCACAGATGACGAACGAGGTGAGATTCTGGCAGCACAGAGACATCATAGTCAAAGTAACTGAAATGAAAGCAGAAGCAAACCCTTCATTTTGAAGGTCAGGAGTCATTTGAAATTGTGCTTTGATGAATAGGCTTTATACTGGCATAATACAGAGGTGTTGACTGAAGCGAGCTAGAGTAAGTAACACAGTTCCTTGTAGCTCTAAAGTGGTAATAATAATGACAATTTATTATTATTATTATAGTCATTAATAATAATATGTTATGAATGGAGACAGGAGCTTAGACAAATCTCTGCCTTTTGCCTAGGCCTTTGGCAGCAGGCACTGACTTTTATTGGGGTGCTCACACCCCAAAATCCAGTCTCATTTGCAAGTTCTTTAATAATGGGCCGATTGGGTCTAATATGACAGAAATTATCATTTGTTAGACACAAAAATAAACAGATATATGACTTGGGATAAAACTACATACTGTATAGGAATAAAATAAAATAAAAATGAAATAAAACAAAACAAAATAAAACAAACCTTACAAAAAAGAAGAAAAACCTACGTGTAGATAATACACAGTGTGAATTGAGGTACCTATTGTTACAGCTAGCGAAGAAGTAATACAATTTAGGAAACCAATATGTCTTACCAACTCCAATTTGGCGATGGTACATACGTTAGGATCCTTTCTCTCAGTCCTCGAGAAGTAACCACAGGCCTGCATCCAGACCTGGGGAGAAGCTCTTCCACGCTTCAGAGTACGTGCAGAAAACCTCTGCCTCTGTGATATTTCGTGTGTCTTTTATAGTGTAAAAGCGTGTCTTTCGGTCACTTACTTATTCTTATCATCTCTTTCCACATCTGTTTTCCCATACCAAGATGTTGATTCTTTGGTCAGGATTCAGGCTCTCAGGTGCCAAGAGATAATCTCTTGCTGGGTTATTGACTCGGTCCTTAACTCGGTCCTTGACTCGGCTTGGGCTATCAATGCATCAGCTTTGTGGGTTAGAGATGGAGGTGGAACACCCTGTCACATAATAATAATAATAACAACAACAACAACAACAACAACACCTCAGTAGTCACCCACGCATTAGACCATGTCAGATGTTCCCAAGATACCCTTTCTGAATATTTTGCTTTCATAGCTCTAAAATGCAATAACAGATTGACAGAATAGCAGAAAATCCTCCTGACTGAGTCTGTATCCAAGTACTTGTTCATTAATACCTTCTTTTACTGTTTCTCTTCTGCTGTCACTGAGAGCTGTATGAAGAAAGCACCTATAGACCAGGAGGTATATGGGGATTCACAGAACACTCGTGTAGTTGCCTCAGTAGTGTTAAAAAAGGAATAGCCTTACTAAAAGTAATACTATACTAAGTGTAAATTTGTGAAATCTGTGTTGGACCATTAGACATTAATTCACTCCTAATCTCCATGATGGCAGTGAAGATGGATATGGAATTTCATGTAAACTTTCACATTGTGTGTGGCCCCCTCTCACCTCTGTTTGCAATTTCAGTAACTGCCCCATCAAGAGTCTCTCTGGTCACCCCCCTTTATGGCCTCCCTTATGTACAAGCTGTGTGTGCACTGTGCATGCTGATAAATTGGCATGTGCACGTAGCTAGGAGGAAGTGTAGCTTTCCTAAGACCTGTCTTTGCTGTCTCTTCTGTACATATTTATTGGTTTGTATGTGACTGATGCCATTAAAAGGAATACAACTTACCTATGCACATCTAAACCTGAAGGTGATGTTTGTAAGATCAGGGCCTTTGAGAAGAAATAGCATGTTTTTAATGCTTATAAATAATTCAGTTTTGAATGAGAATTTTAAATCTCAGCATCTGGAGTTTCCCAGTGTGACTTTATGCTAGAGTATTTTGGAAAGAGGGACTTTAAAATAGAAAAGGCGGTGCTTTAATAATTAATGCAATGATGAACTTCGGTGAATTGTCTCTAATAATTTCTTTTCTCTCTGTTGTCAGTCTGATTTATAATCAAAAAGCATGCTTAAAGCTATAATATTTTCTACACTTCTAAGTGCTAATGTGTTAAACTGTTCTAATGCTGTATTAGTACTTGTTTCATCATATGCTGTTGTGAAATACTCCTGAAATTAGGTGGTGTTCAGACACCAGAGGTCAAGCACTATGTTAAAAGCTCAGGCCATTCTTTTTATATTACAGCAATAAAGAATATATTCATTTCATTTATACTACCACTTGGCTCTCATAAAAGGTCAGTTTCAGCTGAATGTACAATTACTTGCAAATGGCAAATCTTATAACAAGTGATCAACAATAAAAGCTTTTCTGGGTAATTTGTCTTTAAAACTACTACCTGTCATTTCTTTTGAATGACTTGAGCATCTTGCAGTATCACTTAGAGATCTCTGTCTTATTCTCCACGATACATGTAAGAAAACTATGCATACTAATCTTTCTTTCTGCTTAGTAAAGTAAAAATGCATAATTACATTAAAATTTCTAGTTGAAATAACAGGCTTGGTGCTTAAAACTCCATTACGGTATCAAAGTATCAGCACTCCCATTACTAGCAAAATGAAATTACTTTTCCAGTGAACTATGACTCTATGCCCCCTTTTGTACCTGGTTAATGGGTGCTATCTCCCTGGGAAGGGAACCCTCATTCTGTGGTTTTGCCTGTTCATGCTACCAGGCATAATTATTTTAGCAGCTTAAATATGTGTAAAAGAATTAACACTTCTCCAGAAATTTCTAAGAACAGCATATAAAGGTTGGTGTTTAAAGGCAGAATAGTTATTATGCTGAAGAGAAAGAATACATTACAAGATGAAAAAGGAATTTAAAATGTGTTGCAGATGGCAAGAAAACATATGCTGGTAAAATTTGTAACACTTTATTCCTCTGTATGTAAAAAAGGCCTGAAACCTGAAACCAAGGTTTGCTTTCTTCACTACTTATTGCTCTAGAGCTCCAGCACACATCCAAAAAAATGAGCTTCCCTTATAAGAACATTTCTAGCTCTTGTTATAGGAGTCTGTCACAAAGTCCACCAGCTCTCTCTGATGAGCTTCTTTTGGCTAACGTGACCTTTTCCTTCCTGCAAAGTGAAACAGCAGCACTTTATTCTGTTGAGCGATTGTGGAACACAGAAGACACATGGCATTTGGAGGCAGGTGCTGCCAAAGATGTGCTGGAAGAGGTTTTCTCTGAGTGCAGAGGTGACAGCAATTTGGGTCCTCCTGTGATGCCTGCCCAGCAAAGCCAGTCTCTTTGGGCAAAGTCAGGTGTTATGGATAGTGCTGGTACGGCTGCTGTTTCCTCCACTCACTGTGAAACCTGAATGTGCATGTAGAGGCTCTGCAACACAGCCCCAGCCCTGATATGGGATGGAGACCAGCTGGCACTCATTCTGTGCCTGATTTTCAGGGTTGGGGATGGGAGCTGCTTTCAGTGCATCAATAAGAACCAGCCAGGGCTGATACTCGTAATGCAAACAGCAAACTGCTCTCCAGCTTGCCTGGCCTGTGAGGTCTGTCGCCTTGTGCTTCTAATGGCCTTTTAACTGTGTCTCCAGCTGAGCAGCAGATGTAAAGGGTACCGAGCATCCTGAGCTGTTTTTTTTTTTTTTTNAAAGCATTTCTACAGATGCTTGACAAACAGTGGAGTGTTAGACCTGCTCACTGACCTGTTGGGTTTAAATTAGCAGGGCAAATCTCCCAAAATAAGTGAAAGTGTTGACTACTTTTAACAGGTGCTGTGTAGTGGCATTAAGTAAGGTATGCTTACAGAATAACACATAGTGTGTCTCTGTGTGCATGCGTGTGTGTGCACAGGTAAAGTAATGGCTTTTTCCTGGAGTGGCTTCAAAGTCACTTTTAAGAACTGAAAGAACGAAGTTGCACATTACCAGAACAAGTGCTTGCAAACCAGGCTGAAACTTTGTTTTATGGTCTCTGTCTAAACAGCACATGTGCAAACACACATGAATACAAACATATGTACAATAAAAAACTACACAGGGTTCAGTTCATACATGTCAGAAAGATCAAAGGCTAAGTCAACCATGCTAATCCTACTGTTTGGGAAGTCCAATTAGTCCAAGCTTGATGCTTGACCAAGCGGTAGGTCATATAACCTGTCCTGCAAGTCAAAAGCTAGACTTCTCTGTTGCCAGGAACAGGTTTTTTGCCAGTCTCTGCAGCACTTGACATGTCTATAATGGTAGCAACATATTTCTCTGAAGTTTTTAGCCATGTCCCTCTGGCTTGTGTGCTGAGTCTCTTACATACTAGAGACTGCAGGAACACCTTTCTGGCATTTATACGAGTTTGCCTTGGAGGGAAGTCAATGCATGGGTGAGGCTTTTGTACATCTGGGTGTCAGACTGTAGTATGGTACAGTGGAAGGATGTACATGGATACTACTGTGTTGGAGAATGGTGGAGGTATGTGAGAATACTCCAGACCTGGGAAAATACAGTCTGTAAATGCTTCACTATGATTCTTGTGTGAAATGTCTGTGGATGGCTTTTGCGTTATGGTCAGCATCCCTTAGGACCTTGGAGTTTGTCTTTGAGAGTAGTAGTTAATACAGGAAACTAAAATGGCTTTCTTAAACAGATTTTATGTTTTAAGAAGAGAAGCACAACGTTGGGGAACAGATCTTTATGCGCAATTGTCCTACCAAAAGTACAACAGTGGTGACTGATGGTCACACGGCCAGGGAGGTTCCTCTCAGATCCTGTGTACATTTCCTGTAAGTTCTTTTCAGTTGAGGATTCAGTTTCCCATCTTCAGGAAATGTTTCTCTGACATGCTGACCTGAACTAGAAAACTGATCTTGATAGCTAATCCACCAAAAACGATCTTGAAGTTACTCAGGATGGTATGTGGGAATATGTACCTGAAGTCATGATGAGAACATGGGCCTCACAATCTGATGCTGTCTTTCAGGTAGATGTCTTACAATTCTCTTGAAACTGCTAGAGAAAGATTGTCCATCTTTTCTCATATGTCAGTGAAATGCAGTGTGACAGTAGTATAGTGTTCTTAGCAGTATAGTTGAGAAGAAACAAATACAGCAGAGCATTCTTGGCTATTATATCTGCTTCTATGCTTGGCTTTCTAACTGCATCACCAAAATTTTACAAGCCGTACTAGCAAAGTCATCTGTCCTCCAAAACTGAAGGAGCTGAACACTTGCCTGGGACAAAGAATTATACTGAGAGGGCTTTACTACCTTAGGGAAACTCTTACTTGTTACCATGTCAGTCTGTGATAGTTAATGTGATCAGTTTAGCGGGTGTCTGCTGATTTTATGGCATACTGAATTTGGGGTTAGGAGGCGAATGGATGGGATTGTTAGGCCTCATGTTTATATACTGCTATTTATTGCTGTTTTCATGTTTCGAATCTTTTCTACACCTGAGGCTGCCCATTTCCAGCTCTGTGTGCCTTTGCATTACAGTTGTGCTCACGGTAGAGCAGAAACAGAGATTGTTAAAAGCAGCGGCAAAATGCTTCTTTGTATGTAATAAGTATCCAGTTGTCAGCCATCAGACTTCAAATGTTGCACAATTTCAAAACGTCTTGCAGTTTCTGAGTACCCTTGTTCTCAAATGAGTGCTTGTCCTTAAGAAACTTAAACAATGCAGTGACAAATCAAAGGCAAGGGCTGATGAACAGCAGTGTCCAGTGGCTCAGCCTGATCTATTTCCCATCTTTTCTCTTAAACTGGTGTACTGTTTCACAGAGAAAGGAGCTGTAAATACAGAGACTTCATCTTCTTTAGTTACACAGAATTGAATCACAGCATAAAAACAAAATATAAATATTTATTTCTCTGATAATAGCTTTTGGTTTTACAACTTTAACATATAAGCTAATACTACCTATGAGCAATTTAGGCTCCTTGGATGAGAATAGCTATATATCATTTAATTTGTCAGTGTTATCTCTCTTAGAGAAATCTGGAAGAGTTTCTCACACAGGCTACTTTTTCTTTAACCAGTTAGAGTCATTGCAAGTTACAGTATTCTTATCTGGTCCAAACTTTGCATAGCATACATGTATTTAAAACTGTTTCAAAAATGTAAGATGTCAAGGCTGACTCACAGTATAACAAAATAGTATAATAAAATAGTTGTTGTTTTGTGAAGTAGTCTATCCTCAGCTAGCAGTCCTGTTGCAAAAATTAGGCAGGGAAGACAGATAATGCAAATCAAAATTGCGAAGTTATGTTGGCTCAAAAGAGGTTTAGGTGGTTTTGAGCAGAAAATCAAAATGCAATTTAAACATGAAGCTATTTAAAAGAATGGCACAGGGGACGTTTATTTATTGAATTGGTGACAAAGCAGGAGCAATATTCCTTGACCATTGCTATTCCAAGAGATGGTCTTTGTGCTGACTATGGCCTGACAATGAGCACTGTTAATTGAATACCTGGAACATAACTAAAATGCAATGATTAAATACAAACACCTGTATTTGCCATGTAGCATGGCTGATGAAGTGGAAGGACTCCCAGAAAGAACTTCCTGAAACTGAATGCTGAAACAGTGATTAGCTTGTTCTTAAAGCTGATCTTCAGAAGTCCTGTACTGTTCTTTGAATGAGAACTCCAAAGCCTCTTTCTTCTTTAGCTACTGGGACAGCATACTAAAAGCCATGTATGAATTGACTGCAGTATGACTGGCTCTGAGGCACGTGCATGCTTCTGTTACTAGTTTTTTGAGTTAAAGACCCCCCATCCTCCCCCATTTTTGCCTGTCTCCATTGAATGCAGCTGATGGAGGAATTTGATTGGTAATAAATTGCAGGGTTTTTTTACAAAAGTATATAAAGCAGCAAATGATCAAAATTCAAAAATTGCAATTTAATTGTGTGAAGCACTGAAGAAATACAAAGAAGGAACAGACTCACAAAATCATAATGTCATAGTTATGTACGTACTCTTTAAACCTTTCTCTGTTACATAAACATCAAATGTAATACAAATAAATATGCTGCCTAATTTTTTAATTGTCCTTCTGAAAGATGCCAACTTCATATCCTGGTGAGATTCAACAGTAATTGATGGATTGTTTGTGGATGCATCTTTGTACCTTGTTAATTAGTAATTTAGAGTTTGAGTTTGCTTTTTAAAGCAGCTCCAGCTGGACACTGTAAATCACTGTCTAGAGCACAATCTATGCTCAGTACAGAAACTGGCCAAACCGCAAACTCCTTCCACCTCGTGTACCAAAATCTGGTTGCTGGCAAGTATGTAAACACATAAATACAGATCATTCTGTCTCTTCAACCTAGAAGAATGCATGGAAGTATTATGTCCACAGTGTGGGGACATATGTATATACATTCATAAACCTGTGTACCCTCAGGCAGCTCCTTACATTCAAAAAGTCTGCTGAGGTTGTGTCAGACACCAGACAATTTTTTCCAAGGTAAACTGTGACATTGTGGATAATAACTGGATTATAAATTTGGATTATAAGTGAGGTCTGATTCTGTTTTTAATAGTTGCATAGTTTTCCTGTTGTTGTTACTTTTTTTCTTCTTTGAGTGTTCTAGAGTAATTTCCGTCTTTTGGTGATACGATTGTCACTGCCATTATCTCCATGCCTAATGGACCTCCAGCTAAATCTGGCTTTGACCAAAGAGGCAGTGCTACAGAAGTTCCCTGTCCTTTTCAACTGAAAGAAGAGCAAAAATCCAGCTCAAGATGAAGCAAATGCTATACTTAAGAATGGATTCATCCAGACTTTTTTCTGTAAAGTCAAATGAATCTAATATCAGTCCATAAACTTCAGTTGGTTAAAGAATCGTGTGTGTGGCTTTGCTGTTGATTTATATAATTTTAGGCATTTTTTTATAATCCTTTCACCATGATTACTAAATTTATTGTACAGCACAGATAACAAACCTTTCTAGAAAGACTAATGGCATTGGAAAATTAGGATAATCATCATTTTAATGGCTGATACCTAAGTGCTCATCTTTTGGTTCTGTTCTGTGGCTTGCCTGATGTTCAGAGCCAATCAACTTGTTGCATGCAGTGACTGTTCAGATGAGTCATGTGGAAAGGACTGATGTAGCAAAATAAAACTTCTCAAAATGGAACTTAGGGTTTTTATACCTTTGTGTTAATCCAATACAGAGATATGGAGGTAAAAACTTAATTAGTTAGAATGGGCAAATATGAGATGAGCTGTTTAAAATTTTCACCAATAAGCATCTTGGGAAATTGATACTAACAGCTAGCAGCCACATTTTTTGATTAATACATATTTGTATTTTTGACATGCTCATATGAAAGGCAAATTTGTAAACATTACTAATATTTATTCTGCAAATATTTGTTTCATTTTCATTTCACCCTGCTGCAATCTGCAAGTGTTAATCATTGGAACCCTTTGGAGCAAAGGAACTTACCAAGTTGTGTAAGATATAACAGGAACAAAATATTCAAACAAATTTCTGTGGAAAAAGTGTCTTGGTCGATCTAATTTTACAAGTGAACTGCAGGCATGTGTTTCAACAGTGAGGAGTTAATTTGAAAAGGCAAGTTATAGAATATATTCTGAACATTTTCTCAGTTCCTTACAGGGAACTTCTCTCTTCTAAATAATTCTTTTCCATTCTGTCCTGAACATTTCATGTTTATGCTACACAGACACATACATCTCCATTTCAAAATAAGAGAAAACAGATAATTCAATTTTTAATGTTGCTTGTCTTTGTTGAAATATTTATTGTTTCCACAAAGAGTTAGACCGTCACTGTCTTTACCGATACAATCACTTATTTTAGGCAGCTTCCTGCCTTGCACGATAATTTTTCATATAGGTGCTTAAGGCTACAGGATACAATGCATGAGGGAAGCTAGCCAGAACAATTGAGTAAACAGCCAGTGAATGCAATGTAGGAGAAAAACCCTGTGTGTGATGCTGATGAGTGAGAGAGTTGAGTCCTCACTCCACCTTTTGAGAGAACATCTTCAAAGCCCTTTTTTGGAGGGATGCATGTGGTCTTTGCTTTTGAAGCAATTCCGCTGTGCATAAATAGTATCGCATAATAACAAGAAATAATGGGAGAGTGGAGATGGATATTTTATAAGGACATGTAGTGATAGGGCAAGGGGGAATGGCTTTAGGTGAAAGAGGATAGGTTTAGATTAGATATTAGTAAGAAATTCCTTACTGTGAGGGTGGTGAGGCACTGAAAAATGTTGCCCAGGAGACTTACGTGTGTTCCATCCCTGGAAGTGTTCATGACCAGGCCGTGTGGTACTTTGAAGAACCTGGTGAAAGGTGTCCCTACCCGTGGCAGGGAGTTTGGAACTAGATAATTTTCAAGGTCCCTTCCAACCCAAATAATTCCATGATTCTATGATTCTGTGTTCACTGAGTCAGAGAGGATGTTTCGTTTTGTGCCTGTTTCTTTAGCACATCAGCGCTAACTATTGGAAGTGCACGTGATTATTGTTAAAGTTGAGTTTTGGGTAGGCTGTAGTTCCAAAAATGGTTTCATCATTCTTCAAACGTGCATGAAACAGAAAGCATTCTTGGAAGATGTTTTTATTTTCCTCTTAGTGGGAGTGGGTGGTGGTGCACAACGGTTGCTTATATAACCTGCTAAGAGGTTTAACGTTTTGTGTTCTATAAATATATTCTTTTAAAGAATAATACTATTTTAAGAATAATACTGTAAGAACAAACAAAAATATCCCATGGAGAGTCAGCAGCAGAAATCTTGGTGTTCTTTGTTGAAGATTAAGCTATTCTCCTAAGGTGTTCCACTAAGGTTAAGGTACCAGAGAGAGGTCTTGAACATCCTGTGGGTTCTGTCTGTTTCCACTACAAGTTTTATTTGCTTTATGAGCCTAGATATATACTCGGCACTGGGAATAGCAGCAGCAGCTTTAAAACTTTCTCCTGGGAAAATTATTTTACTTTAGAAGCACCTTAGAAGGTTGCGAAGGTGTTGCTGGCCAACAGGCACAAAATAATTTGATATAAAACTGAGCTCTAGGTTACTGTTGGAAACCACCAAGATAATGAGTCAGTTTTAGAAAAAAACAGGTTCATTATTTTTTAATTGGGCTGCTCATCAAAAATGCAAGAGGTGTTCCAAATATCATGAAGTTTAAGGAAATTAAGTTCTGATGAATTCCGTATACCTAACATGATGAATCTATCGATTATACACTGCTGACCCTCACAAGTGAGTTCTTCCTCCTTTTCAAACATCTCAGGTGAAAAACAACACAATCATCAATTTAAGCAGTATATAAATATGAACTGAAGTAAGTACTTAAAATGAAACTATAACAAGACCAAAAGCTTTTTGGCAAGATTGTTTCATGGAACAGTTAAAATAAATGAGAACAGCTTTCCTTTGTGATTAACACCATCATATTCTCATTCATTCATGACATTATATTAATTCAGGATATTATATTCATTCAAGACTTACACAGCAATTTTCAGAGGAACTGTGTAACAACAAAATGAGAAAAGCAATAAAAGACACAGAACTAATAATACATTTGATATTGAGAGAAAGCAGGATGCAGAGTGGGCTGGGAAAATTGGGGCATATCTACATTCAGCCTGCCGCAGAACTCTGATGTAGGAAGATACAGGAACTAAAGAAACATTTCTCGTGCAGTTACATAGACATAACCATGACAGAGGAGGTGGATACTTGGTGGAATGCTGATGACTGGACTTACAAGGCTTTCTGAGATTGTTTTTTCTTTCACTTTCAGTATAAATTCTCTCCTTGTCGCAATCAATCCCAAAAACAAAACCAGGATCAAAACTCCCTTTCTAAGAATTTTGTAGTCATTTGATAGGGGCTTTGTTAGTGCTGTACTCAAAAGTGAGTGTGACACTTCTGTCACGTATCTGACTGTGTGTTCCTGAGTGACTAACAACTGCAGCAGTCTTGTGTGATGTCTTTCTGACAGTCCCTCCCATTAGTGTCTTGCCTGTCTCTTCCTTTGGTTCTTCCATGAACATTCCCTAAGTTTTCAACGTCTCCACAGCCCCCCTTAGCATATCTCAAAAATCTTGATACAGTCTCAAAATGCTCTTGCCTCTGCATCCGTCCTGTCAGCAGTCCTTCACTCCTGTACACAATTACCCTGTTCCATGAGCACAGCATGCTGGGGGGAGAGTTTCTTTCTTTGACTTCTTTTTTTATTTCATTTCAGATACAACAATCTCATCAAGAAATCATTCTCCTTGGGTGCTCATGAGTAGCTGACTCAGTGCCTTCTAGTTTTCACTGACTAGGTTACTAGAATTCTTCCACCTTTACTGTTTCTTTGGTCCTTGCCAGGAGTTAGTATTTAATTTGTGTTGCCTTTATTATAAAGATAAGCTGACAGTAAATTTCCAACTGCTTCACTCCATTTTTTCACTTGTTCTCCAAGTTGCTTGATCTTTTTCTTGGGGTTTTTTTGGTGTATGTCCATATCCTGGCCCTGCCCCCTCCCTCTGCCCCCCTTCCCCCTTTTTAAAAATTGCTCTTAGTATTTTGCTTCTGCAACTTCAGACTGTATTTTTATCTGCCAGTTACTCAAAAAAACATATCATTTAGTGTGGTGTTCTTACATTTATGATTTAGCATCCTTTCAGTGCATTTTCTGTCAGACTTTTTTTGGAGCACTTTCTTACTAAATTCTGTCAAAACTGTTGGATTTTAGAAGGGCCAGGTCTTATTTCAGAGTTTTATTTCCTGAACATTTTTTTTTTTTTTTGGAAGATTATTTTCTTGAAAGTTAAACCATATGTAAGAAACTTCTGGGGATATGGGGAGGAGTCCAGTCAGTTCAGTGTTTGAGAAGGAACCAAGCATTGGGGAACAAAAGCATGAGGCACACAAGTTTGCTTCTTCAGAGCTATGTAAAAATAGACGAATACAGGCTGAGTTTAACAATATCTGCTGGAACAAAAGATGCAATAACTAAATTAATCTTTTGTAATTTTAGTGTGTTTTAATGCAGCAATTTTGCTTAAATCTGGACAGTATCAGAATCTTGTTTACAAACTGTAATTTTACAACCCATCAGCAATTAGTGTTTTATTTTTAGGCCATGAAACTTAAACCCCATAGAGTTCTTGTCCTTTTTAAAAATGGAAAACCACTGGCTGTCCATCCACATTCCTGCCACAGTGGAGGCCCCAGGAGTTTTCTGCTAAAATTCCTGAATACTCACAAGAACCGCAGAGGTCTCCTTTGTGAGCCAGCAGATGGGGCATTTCTGTGAGGGCTTCAGGTAGGAGATGGCAACAGCTTCACAGTGATCCCCTTGGTCTGCTGTGAGGACAGTCATTAAAAAGTCATGGAATGGTTTGTGTTTGAAGGCACTGTAAAGATCTTCTAGTTCCAGCCCGCCTTTCGTGGGCTGGGACACCTTCCTGTAGGCCAGGCTGCTCAGAGCCCAAACTAAATTGGCCTTAAAGAGTTCGAGGGATGGGACAGCTTCTCTGGGCAACCTCTCACCACACTGCTTCAGTGTTTCACCACCTTCACAATGAAGAATATCTTCCTAATAACTAATCTAATGCTACCCTCTTTCAGTTTAAAGCCATTGCCCCCTTGTCCTATTGCTACAGGTCCTTGTAAAAAGTGCCTGTCCAGCTTTTCTGTAGGCCCTCTTCAAGTACTGAAAAGCTGCTAGAAGCTTTCCAGGAAGCCCTCTCTTCTCCAGGCTGAACAACTCCAGCCCTCTCAGCCTATCTTCATAGGAGAGGTGCTTCAGCCCTGTGATCCATGGCCATCCTCTGGACTTGCTCCAGCAAATCCTTGTCCTTATGAGTCACTACCGAAATGAGCTTCCCTGGGAGTCCAGGTGGCTGTAATCCAGGCACCAGTGCCCTGCAGCCCACCTACAAATGATGTGGTATGGCCCAGGTGGGTCAGGATGCCCTACCTGACCTGACTTGTATTGAGTAACAGCACTTTTTGCCTTATGAATTACTTTAATTCTGCATGCAGCGGAAGAAGGTATTAGATTGGTTTGGATTTGGGTAGGATATGACTTCAAATAAAGAGGAATGAGAAGTTTATTATATTTTTTCTTCCTCACTTTTTGATGAAGGAGAAATATTAATAGCAAACAGCAGTACAGATGTATTTTTGCTTCTCAATCATCAGCACTTTGGGAAGAATACAGGCGAAGGACAAAACAAGAAAAAAGCAGCCGCAAGATAGAAGTGGTGAGATGTGCTGAAAAGCACTGCCTTTGCCATTCTTCTATAGTCAGAAAAGTCAAAATCCACATCAGAATACAGAAATGAAAAATTACAGTCTTCAAGACTGAAGCCTGACAAACTTGCAGTGAAAATAAGCCAGCTCCAAGCAAAGCACTGCTTATCTACCCTTTACCATGATGTTGACTCTTAAGATGAAAAGTGTGATATTGTGTTTGGAGAGTGGAAAATTAATTTTTTTCATTAGAACAACAATTTTTAATGTCATTATTTTATAATTACTCCACAGAGTTTGGAGCAGAGATATCTAGCATTGCCAGTAGCATTTTCATCTTATTCAATAGCTCTGAAAAGGAATCAATGTAATGAAATCCAAATATAAAATTAATATGAAAATGCCAAAGATTTGGCTTTTTTTGTTTTTTTGTTTTGATTTAAACAGATACAGAGGCTTTGAGAAAAAAGCTTTTTTTTCTTTTAAATAATTTAAAAAATAGGTACACTTTCAGAATAATGCATGGAATAAGTTGTTGCTGCCTAAAAGTGTGGAATATCAGAGGCAAATGCAACTTCAGTCTAAATCAGGATTGTGGAAGCACATAGTGTATTACACCACAGGGCTAACTGATATATTTACTGCTACTTTAATCTCCTTTACTGGCCTGCATATGGCCAACAGGCACGAACGTTGTTTGTTGACATTTTTCTGTTAACTGTGCTTTTAATTGCAGTGACTAAATCCAAAATTAGGAAAGAAACACAAAAATAGGTTTTTTGACAGTGTATATAAAATGTGATTAGCATGGTAGCATATTGTGATTATAACCTGATATGAAAAGTATTATATCAGCAAAATTATTCTTAAGTTATATTCTGGGATTAACATTAAAGGGTGATAAGGACTCAAGGGCTGAAATTGTGAAACATAAATTGTTCATGATCCTGTAAATAGTGATGGTACTCCTTGCCACTGTTTTTACCCGTGACTAATTTGCCTTTATAATTATGATATAAGAACTCCACATGGTCAAGATACAGCTATTTTAGTAACTCAGGCAGAACAGCCTGGAGTTTTGTTCTTTGGCATCATGTTGTAGAGCAAGGAAATATTTTATTTAAAACTTAAAAATCCACTTACTCATTCCTTGCAGAAAGTTGGTAGTTACCACTGATGCAGA
>VZRN01003026.1:263614-280884 GCA_013397935.1 Dasyornis broadbenti
CTACCTACCTACCTACCTACCTACCTACCTACCTACCTACCTACCTACCTACCTACCTACCTACCTACCTACCTATCTTGAGGTGATTAAAGTAAAGCTGTTCATTTGCTGGCATTTATGAGTCCATATTTTTTTGCTATAGATGTGACATCAGAGGGTCTCAGTGTAGGAAATGATGTGTGAGCAAACAGAAAAACAAGCAAAGTGAAAGGAATTGTTCTACTTTAAAGTGAAGGCTGGAGTAGAGGCTGTATTGCAAGTGTTTTATTGCATGCAAATCCAATAATGCATTTATTCAGGAACTATGAATATGCAGACCTCCAAAACGGGAACTTACAACATTTTATGAAGAATTTAGACACTAAAAGAGTAGTTTGAGTCAGCGTCTTCATATGAATCCCAAAACTTCTGTAAAAAAAAGATAAAAGACCAGCTCCCCTACCCCAAATAGTTTATTGGCTGTTTTGGGGCAGAAACTTCAATTTGCTAGCCGTGAGGGAGGAGTGCTGTTCTCCTGTGTATGTTCATCACCCAAAAAGAAGTGTTTGGCAGTTTGAATCCAGCTAGATTTAGGTGTCTGCTTAATCAGGTTTATGAGCACTCCTGTGTCTGGTATTCTGGTATATGTATGCCCTGCGGTTTCCCTTGGAAATATATAGATTTCTATGGGTTTTATGTTTTCTTTTTTCTTGTTTTAGTACATGACAAGAAAACAGAAAATATGTATCTTTTATTTTCTTTTTTTTTTTTTTTTTCCCTGTTGTAGTTATTCGTAGTAAATGGAGAAGTGAAGATATCTAATTAAGATGTTCTGCATCATTCCCTGGAAGCATTCAGGGAACATACCTACATTAGCATTTCTGTGTGAATTAGGAATGGGCTTTTGAAGTAAAGCTCCCTATTGTGTCTACTTGCTGTGCTTGGATTCACATTATAAAGTGGTCTTGCAGAACACAAGATGGACTTTTTTGGGGGTAACCAGGCTATGTGCTCCAACCATTACCAGATAAATTCCCAGGCCCAGATCAAAATAAATCCAAACCCTTTAGTAAGTAGAGTGTGGATGTTGGTTTCTCATCACCCATGCATTGCCCTAAGGAGTTGTTTCTATTGAACTGCGCTGCTTGCTGCTGTAGGTGCAAGCATGAATTTCTTCAAAGCTTTCTCTCTTTTAGCTACAGGGTGAGTCTGGGTCCTCAGCAGAGCCCGTCAGAATCACTCTGCTGCAGGAAGGTGCCTAAATTTGAGCACTGAAAACTCACATTAGCTTTCTAAAAGTAGGTGATATAAATACTGTTCATTGTGTTTATATCATAAAACAGAGCAAGGCAGTGCAGGCAGCAGCTGTACATCACTTCTTACTTCAGTCCCCTCCCATGAGTTATTCTCACTGGGGCAGGATGTGATAGGGATTGCACCCCATCTGTGCTAATCTTGACTGTTGTTTTAGATAGACATGATAATATTAAAAAAAATATGAAACAATAGAAAACAGGCAAAACTCTCCTTTTTTTTTGGAACACACCATTCTCCACATTTGCATTCAGCTGTTTGTAATCACCATGCTAGTGCACAACAAATACTTTGATCTTGTATCTTGTATTAGGACTACTAAGTAAACCATCTAAATTGTTACTAGCATTAACTCCTGTTTTCTAGCATGTTCTCTCAAAAACTGTTTGGTAAATCTTGTTTCACTGTCAATTTAGGTATTGTTTCTCCCTCCCAGAAAACACAGACCCTTCAGTTCATTCAAAGAATACTTTACCAGTACATGTTTCTCATGTCAAGGCCATAATAAATCAATATGGAATGGTGCAGGCTTTAGTGATGTACTTTTCTATAACTTTCCGATTCTCATAGCATTTGTAGCATATATTTCTGCTTAAAACACCAAATAGACTAGCTCATAGGTAAGATCAAAGGGAAAAAAAAAAAGACAACATGCTAGCGTGCTGTTAGAAATTTAGAATTATAACAGCAAACATTAAAATTCAGAATAATTATGATTGTTGCAGGAGTTTTCTTTAGCTCCCTTGTACCTATGAATAAAGATAGTCCTAGAAGTATACTCATGCATACATCCTCATACATGATCTCTTATTGTGCTTAGAAAATTAATTATTTTCTCTGTCTTATACTAGATCTTATTCAAATTCTGTTCTGATGATAAGTTATAAATATCCTCATAGCCTCTTCTCTGACAACTACTGTATCTGGAAACTTAATTAAATCCTTTTATTTTCACAATTAGTCATGAGATATCATTTTCCTTTTACAGGTGAGAAAGAAATACATTTTTAAAGATTTAGATGCTCAGCTTGTATTGTGAAAGTAGTTAGCACTTTGTATTTTCACAGCATTACTAACACTGGCTTTGGCTGCAGTCTCCAAGCAGATCTTCTGCATAACAGGCTCTATTGTGTCTGGTTTTGGACACCATAAAGTGATTAATGTAAATGGAGAATCATTTGTGAAAGTCTGGCTGAGATACAGGAACCTATAGGAAGAGGAATGCTACCAAGCAGTTCTCCATGGAAATGCTCTTGCCATGATACTTATGTGATTATCCTTTCTCTAGCTGCAACTCCCATCTCTGTTCACTAAGCACTTTCCAAGTTTGGCAAAAAAAGAAGGCTTTTGTCCTACAGACTGAATACTATCCAGCCTTGCTCATAGTAAACCTACTTTAGTCCTATACTATTCACCATTGTGATGCAAATTCATGCAGGACAGTAGGTATAATTTTACTGTAGGAATGTTTCCTTTCCTAATTTTCTTCATGATCTTTAAGCAGGACTCCTTAGATGAGTATAAAAGTTATAGTGCAGGTGCCTCAATTTAGGCTTTCTTTTTGCTATGACATCTTTTTGTATAACATTCACTCTGCATCTGTTTCCCTGTGGTCCTTGTTCTGCCCAAAACACTTCCTGGTTCATTTAAAAAAAGTCTTTTATGGACCTTTTGCACTGTGTTGAACTTTCCTAGTATTCATATAGTAGTAATTAAAAATGGAATTGTATTAAATGGACAGGGAATATGATAGCATTCTCTGAAAAATGTGAGATCAGATGCACACTGAAGCGTTCTGTGACTTTGGTCAATAAGATTGAAGGATGTGCTTCAAATGATACCCAAAACAGCGTCACTGGATACACTATGACGCTCTTGCCCTAGCAAGGTTAGGAGGAAACCTAGAAGGACTTTTACAGGAAAAAAATAAACACCCTAGTGTACAGTTTGATTCTGTTGAGAATCTGATTTGGATTCAGATCCATACACGCATGAAGAGGGTGGTTTGGGTTTTGACTCACTGCTCCTCTTCTTCATGAGCCTTTTCTGCTCCAGGACTGGTTGGCACTGAGTGCCCAAGAGACAACTAATGTGAACAGAGAGTTTGCACGTGGAGTGGGCTTGTCAGCAGAAAGACTGGGGAAGGCATTTGAAAACCAAATGTCTGGTTTATACCTGAGCTCTTCCAGAGAGGAGAAAAACCACAGTTTGTTCAGATTAAGTGGCAGCTGCTGAAGTATTGCTGTAAGTGTATTGAAGCGCCAGGTTCATATGGGACACAGACTTATTTTAAACACACCACGAAAATGAGAACAGTTCTTCAAAGTTGAAAGCTAAAGTGTTCATTTATTTCAAATATTTCTCTTAGAACGATTTAGTAGACTAGACTCTTTGTTTGCTATTGAGTAGTTTATTATTGTTTCTGTTTCCTTCTGAGAGTTGCTTTGGAAATTGTGCTGCAATGTTCAGAACTTCCCTGTAAATACCAAGAGGAAGAGAAGTCTGGCTTATCTCCTTCCCCTCGCAGTTTAGTGAGGTTACAGCTATGACTGGATTACGTGAGATGAGCAACTGGCAAGGTTTAGGACACATACCATACTGCGGTCCCCCTCACCTAATGCCTTTGACTTGGTACAAAACTTTTGTATTACTGATTACCACTTTTTCCATTTCACATATCTGCTTAAGAAGCTTTTTTCCTATTATTTTTTCAGCCTTGTAAAGTTTTTGTTTTCAACATTCTCAGGAACATTTTTGATTATACTGAAGTTTGCAGCATGTAATGCAGCTTCTAGCTGTAGTACCATGACCTTGCACCAGCCAATGTAGTGTTGATAACAGGTGTCACTCATTGGCAACAAATACTCCTTCTTCACCATAATTTTACCTATCTCTGCAGAAACTGATAGCTCAGATGGATTTCCCAGAAGCAGAGCTTTCATGTTGAAGGCTTAATTTCAAATTATAATTCTAAAACGTGTGTGCTGCCCACATCTAATTCCATTTGTGCCTTCCCTGTGTGCTGAAAGAATTTCATCTTCTCTCTTCTCCCTCCCCTGTCTTCTGACATAATTGTAGTAGCTGCTGCCCCAGTAGATTTCAAGAAGCATACTAGAGGCTAAAACCCAAACAAACGAACAGAGCAAAACAAAATAAAGAAAACACCCTAATACATTTTTCCCCTTCAGCTTCCATCCTTAATCCCTATAATCACATACAACTGAATATAGACAGAGACATCTGAAGAGGCAGAACTAAATCAGAACGGATGGTGTACTCTAAGACATGTATACAACAGACAGTATTCCTAAAATAAAATATAAATGTCTGGGTTTTTTTCAGTTTTTGTTTTTATTTTTTTTTCTTTAATTAAAGTTTCTTAACCTATTTAATCTTTTCAAAGATGAAGTTCACTCATTGTGGTCTTCTCTATACCTTTGCTAAGTGTATCATCCTATTGAAATTGTGCAGATGTTGCGCTTTGTAAGGTTACATACTAAATATTTTTCTCTTTTAGTCTTGTTTCTTGTTGCTTAATAATTCCTAAAATCACATTTTGTTTCCAACTGCTACTGGGCATGAAGAGCAGTAATCAAAGGGTTTAAGTTGACTAAAAATACTTATGAAAGGTACAGCAGTCCATGACTGTCTGTGGTTAGGGCTGTCCTTTCTTGCCTTGGATTTGCAGTACTTTGAATTTTATCTGTCATTTCTTTGCCAAGGGATTGAGTATTGTGAGATCCTCACACGGCTTTTCGAAGGCAGCTTTAATTACTCCTGTTCTGGTTAATTCTTTACCATCAGACTTCCTCTTCACTTACTGTCCTCATTTCTCAGATGCTAAAAAAGAAAGTTCAGTGTCACGAGACCTGAGAGAAGTTGATGGGAATGCTTCCTTCTCTGTTGTGAATACTGACCATTTTATTTCTAACATGCTTCCTGTCTGATAGCCAGTTACCAAGCCAGAAGACACTCATGCCTCTCCTCCCATGACAGGCAAGTCTAAAACTCTTTGAAGTACGTTACCTGAAAGAAGGCTTTTGGAAATCCAACTACTGTGCAAATCAGTTGCATCTTATACACACTTGATTTGCTCTTCCAGAGAAGCAGTTATTTGTGAGACAGGACTTATTATCATGCATGCAACATTTTTCTATTCATTTGGTTCATTAAGCAAACTTCTGTTGATGTATCTGATACAGAGGTTGGGATTCCTCTTTTGGTGTTTATTAAATTCTGAGGAAGATTAAAAAGCCACCTCTCTTAGATCTGCAGCCTTCCTCTGTCACAGAGCTTGATTTTACTGACAAAACCAGTTGTATTACGTGCTTTCACATATTCTAGACTAGTTTGGAGTGCAGTGCAAGTTACAGGAAAGAGAGAATAAGAGACGTCTGAAGAATTAGGAAACCACTGTTTTGCGGACTAACTGAGCATTAACAGAGGTCTCATTCTTCATTCAGAGGCATCCTATGACACACAGGAAGCTGAACTTATCCTAATCATGATTAGACATAAGCAATGCAACTGTCTATAGAAAAGCATCACCATGAAAAATAAACAGAAACATAGTTTTTAGATGACCAATGGGAAGGACTTGCTGTAGCTACATGAAGAGTAGTAAGTGAAATTGCCGCCCTGTGTTCTAAGAATATTCAAAGAAAAGCTTTTTTCTTAGAAAAACCAATATTTAGTCTTAGGGTTGCTTCTTTTATTTCAAACCAGAAAAGGTTAGAGCTTGGAACATTATTCTTACAGACCCATGAAGATCAGAGTGAGTTTTCCAGAGATACCACTGTAAGGAGGTCTGTTTGTCTAGAGAAGTATGACCACAGTCTTCAAACAAAAATCTTTTTTGAGGCTAGAAGCACTTATCAAAAAATATATGGAATCACATTATTAATTCAGACAAATATTTGTTATAACTAATGTGACATTAATTTTCAAAGTAAATCCAAATAGCATTCTTCCTTTCAGGTAAGTGTCAGGGCATTTGTAACAGCACTATCCATCTGTGGCAGAGAAGTCGTGACTTCTATTTGGAGATCAATGGGAGTGAATACATGGCTATCAGTGCAGCAATTTACTGTTTCTGCTACTGGTCATACCAAGTAGAGGAAAATAGAAATCGTATATTTTATAGAAGGTTTGTTTTGAATTTCCATACTAGAGTAAGAACTTGCTTTCCAAGCAAGATAAATCTTTCCAAACTCATAACTGTGAAAAATTGCACCACAGTTGATTTATGGACCTTAGTGTGATGGAAGGTAGAAATGTATAACTGTGCTTACTTGGAGGCTTCCTTTCTTCAACAACAAAAGTCCTCAGATCAGAACATTCTAGAAATGCTGTGTAGTAATACAGACATTTTTGTTCTGAAGTATTAGAAATATTTTCCTTTTTCCTCAGTTTGTTTATTTGTTATTTAGTAACATTGAATTAACTTGTGAAAGTGCTGGTAGCAGACAAAATTTCAGGGAGTGAGACATGGTATTATTTCTTTGATTTTGCCTTCTTGTTGTAGGGACCAATCTGTGTCAGTCTTAAGAGGCTTGTGATTTTCTGAGAAAGGAAAATTTCATCGGTTTTCTGTGACTTAAGGTTTCCATACTTTAACCTGTTTATTAGAAACAACCCGCAGGTATGCGAGGCCCATTGAATATCCCTACATCATTCTAATTCTTTTAAAGTGTCTGTAATGTTGGCTCTAGAAGACATATGCAACTTTCAAATGTATGAAACTTGTAGATTTGCTTTCTCCGTTCCTGGGGGAATTTTATGACGATATCCAACTGTGGTGTGTTTTCTTTGTTGAAGTTTTTATTACATGGTTTGCATGAATGGTATTTTTTTCTCCTCTTCTTCCACCTTCTATCCTTACCCAATAAAGCAATATGTTAAGCTGTGGATTTTGTTAGCCAGCATTAATGGTAATCTGCTTTCAGTGCATTTTTATGTGGCCACATTTGAAGTGCTGATAAAAAGTTATGAGTTCCACAAGATGCGGACATAAAAGATGCAAAATTCAATCCTCTACCTCCTAGTGTTTTAATCACATATTGTCTGAATCAAGGACACTATCATCATGTGCCATAAGACCTAGTATTTTTAAAAAAATATTTCCCAAAATAATCCTGGCAGATTTGACAGATGAAATCTTTTTACCTAGTCATCACCTACCATGGGTTTTGAAATACTTATGTATGTCATAGGAAAATAGTAAAAAGGAAACCTAACACTGTAGATACTACAACTATCATGGTGATCTGGGCTCTAGATGAGCCGTTCTCAGGAGTATTGCAGCACAAACCAGTTAAAAAGCTACCATGTCTACCAGAGATGACTGAAAAGTGATTGCTGTGCCTTGCCTGTATCCTAATACAACAGTCAGGGATGTGTCAGGTTAACCCAGAAATGTTTGTCTTGAAGGAGTCCAGTTGAGGCAGTTTAAAAAAATCTTAGAGAAAGATGCTCTTTAAGCCCTGTATAATTGGTGCTTTGCTTCATTACATAGTATTTTATTTTATTTTATTTTATTTTATTTTATTTTATTTCATTTCATTTCATTTCATTTCATTTCATTTCATTTCATTTTGCAATAAATGCTAAATCCCAAATATACAGAGAACACTGCTAGGTGATTTAGTGGCCCTAAGTCTTTTCCCCTAGAACCAGCACTGAAATTTATCCTTCTTGCTCAACCTTGTGGTAGTGCTCC
Organism: Dasyornis broadbenti; assembly: GCA_013397935.1. Classification (NCBI taxonomy): domain Eukaryota; kingdom Metazoa; phylum Chordata; class Aves; order Passeriformes; family Dasyornithidae; genus Dasyornis; species Dasyornis broadbenti. Next base: position 271,626 of record VZRN01003026.1, read on the forward strand.
TCCTCTCCTCCTGTGACAGTCAGCTGAGTGTTCCTTCCCTCCTGGGGAGGAAACACCCGTCCTTGTTTGGTTTTTTGTCTGTATTAACTCTTCCCTCGCAGTCCCTCCTTTCTTGGGCTTCTTTTCCGCCTTCCAGTAAGTATGATCTTGATCAGCATGCAGTCAGTTCATTTCCATGGAGAATTCTCTCTGCTTATGTTGCAGCCGGTAGAGTGAGTGCTGCAACCTTCCAGGATCGTCTTAGCAGCGGAAGCCGCTCGGCAAAGTTGCCACATGTAACACACTACCAGCACACACCGGATAGCTGATAACATGGTCGACAGTAGCGAGGCGAGGAGGGTCCACAGGAGAAGTTTATTCCTACCATGCTTGTGAGGGCATGAGGAAACGAGAGGGAACAAGGAAGAAGTCTAGGATTTTATACGGGGTTGGTGGGGGCGGAGAGAGCATAAGGAGGCCAATGGTCTAGAGACATAGGGGCAATACATAGGCGGGGTTAGGATACAAGAGCCAATAGGGAAGATCCAAGGGAATGGCAAAGGGACAAGGGATCTGCCTCTCTGACCTGAGGCACAAGCCTCCACACGCTTAGTCCTCAGCAACCTCTTTAATACCAGCTCATGGAAACAGCTCACCATGCCTTGTTCATAGTCTAAACCAATTCTAAAATCATTCCTCAGGCACTGTGGAACAGTGACCCTCATTTTCCCTGTATTTGTGAGAGTAAAAGGGGTTGTGGAATGGGACCAGACATCCCTAATGGGTGAAGTCTTCACACTTCCAACTTGCTGGGACCACTAGACAGCCCTTGTATAAACACTTGTCCTGAACCAAAATATCCTAGCCCTAGTCCTAGCCAGCAGGACCACATAACTGATATATATACCTATATATCTAAGTGTGTATAGAACATAGAGTCATACCTCTTCTATGAAGATAGGCTGAGAGAGTTGGGGTTGTTCAGCCTGAAGAAGACAAAGCTCTGGAAGAGACCCAGAAAAGCCAGAAAAGGACTTTTTGCGAGGGCACGTAGTGATAGGGCAATAGGGAACGGCTCTAAGCTGAAAATGGGTATATTTAGACCGTATACCAGGAAGAAATTCATTACTCTGAGGCTAGTGTGACACTGGAAATGGTTGCCCACAGAAATTGTGGACGTCCTGTTGTCACCGAAAACCGGAAAATAGACTCTCGAATCAGATTGTTAGGTTAGAAAGCTGACATTCCTTTATTCATCACTGAGGTACATGAAGTTTGCTCCACCTAGTATGCACACCAGTTATCAAAAGTTTTAATTATTTAAAAATTTCAGCAAAGAATTTAATGTTCATTGGAATTGGTATTCACTGGATACAAGTTACAAGTTCTCTTAGTAATTAGTATTCTATCTTCTATTGATTAATGATTTTCTCAATTCTCATGCTAATTAGTTTGCAAGATCAGTTTCTCTCTTCTTTTGGGTTGGTGGGTTTCTTGGGTCAATGTTCTGTGGGTTGGTGGTTGTAGATTCCCCCTGCCAGAATTACCTTTAACCACTTGGACCTGACTTCAGATGAGTTTCCTCCTTGTTTTGGGAGTCCTGCCAAATGTCCTGGTTGCCCATAAATTCTACATTCTTTGTGTCCATTATCAGAGTTGCATCCTTCTTCCCAAACTATGTTAACCTCCTCATCCAGGTCTCAGATCACTGGAGCATGTCAGGTCCTAAACTTTGCTTTTCTAACAGGTGGACATGACTTCGAGGTTGCTTTGTTAGCTATCTGTTTCATGGACTACATTTTCCTTCTTGTTGATTAGGTCCCAGCATTTTCCCCCGATGTTGTACAGACTCCTTTATAAAGAAATATAAGTTGTTTGGTAACACTGTCCCTGGGAGGGTTCAAGACCACACTGGATGGGGCTTTCAACAGTCTGGTCTTGTGGAAGGTGTCTCAGACCATGGCAGGAGGGTTTGGAACTAAATGGTCTTTAAAGTTCCTTCCAACCCAAACCATTCCTATGTTTCTGTGGTATATATTTCATCAAAGGATTGTGCTTGCACGTGGGATGCCTCTGGCCCCAGATCAAACACATTAGGAAGGACCTCCCTCACCAGGCTGAGAAAAAAATAAATTGATAAAATCCCTTTTTTTAAGGTGGAGAATACATCCAAGAAATTCCTCATTTTTGATTGGACCTTCTTTCCCCTAATAAACCTTTTTTGCATAGAAATTTTGTCAGAGTGCCAGTCAGAGTTTCTTGCTGATTCCCAAAACCAGCATAGAGTTTGGTGAAGGATCAAAGCTGGCTCTTTCCCAAACTTCTTTAAGGGAAGTGTGGTGCTTCACTGACCATTACTGAAAGCAAATTAACTGTGGAGGATGGATCTTCTTTAGTAATGAAATTATCAATTTTCAAGCACATAAATTCTCCGAGAAGAAATGGTTTTCAGCTGCAGTGAACTTGTGAGCAGCAAAATGCATACCTGTGATAGGAATTGTACAGGCAGAGTGAGTACAGTGATGTGTTGTTTTCTCAGTGTAATAGTGTTTCATACACTGGAGCAGCAGGATGGATGCTACATCTGGTGACCGCAGAAAAGTTTGAGGTTAAAAATCTGAGTGAAATATCTGAGATCAGGTAATGAGACTGAGATCAGAAAAATCAAATCTAGTTAGACTAGTTGCTAGCTAGAAGACTGGACAAGATTTAAAATTTTTGCCGGGCAAGGGGAGTGGTGAAAGTTGTACACATCTCAGAATTTTATTAGCTTGTTTTAAACCTTCTGTCGTACGCTAGCTCAGCTTTTATGTATGCTGTCTATTTCTATGTAATGTGCTAGAGAGATTTTCCTCCCTGTTGACAGGAAGAGGTTGCAAAATGCTTCTTCTTTCTTTCTGTATTTTTTTTCTTTTGTGCTGATCCTTAAAATATCCCATTCTAAAAAATTATACTTTTTATTCCCTGGATGTCCTTGAAATAGTCCATTGTGGGGCTGGGCACTTTTGATTGTTTCAGTACCTGCATACCATGTTCTTTCATCAGGAATTTCTTCTTGTTTGTCAGTCCACACAGTGTTTCCTCTCTAAGGACTAAATAGAGTATCTAAATTTGCTGTAACGGGATCTAAATACAGAATGATACATTCCTTATATACAGAATTAAGACCATGCTTAATAAGAGGAATCTTCTTTGCCTGTTACAGCCTCTCTGCAAGCTTTCTTGCTCTTCTTTTGTGTCAAGACAGACTCTCCTTCCATGAATTGAAGCTTATCTGCAGACCCTTTATAGTTTGCTTACGTGGAAGAAATTGTCTCCAAGTAAAAGCTACTGCTTTCCTCCTCTGCTATCCCTGAGCTAGAATGTTCTGTCTGTTTACTCACCGTGCGAAAAATGCTCTTTCTTCTTCTCTTTGCTGAGATCCCCGGTGATGACCACCCCAGGTGATGACCACCCTGGCACTAAGGAAGAGGTGAAGGAATTAGTTTACTTTATTCCCAAGGTTCTTGGAGTAATCCTTCAGTGGCTGCTTAATTCAGCTGTGAACAGAGCAGTGCCTGATGGAGACGTGTGCTTAGTTCATGAGAGAACCATTCGTAAGACAATTTATAAGAATTTTCCTGGGATCAATGGACTTGATAATATGCCTCTCATTCACAGAAAAGTGAATCTTGTGCCTTTTCTTTTGTATTAAAAAGGTAATGACTCAACAGAGGTTGTAAGCATTGGCATAATACGTGGGTTTGGGTATTTTTAGGTCTTTTAGAATATATATCTTTAGCTTTTATTGCACCTTAGACAAGAAGATGTTAAAACAAGTGCAAAATCTCAGACTGGAAAAATAAACGAGAAAAATATAACAGCAAAACCAAAAAAGTCTGAAGGTGTAAAGATTTGGCCAATGTACATAAATGTAGAAAATACTTTTAATCTTGATTAACTATCAGTGATGCAGTTGTTGTATCTGCTGTTTTCCATATTTTATTTTTGAATATTGATAAATCATTTTTAGCAATTGGGAACCCTTGCTTTTAGCCCCTGTTTTTCTTCTGTATATTTCTTGGGAGTGGTTCACTAAATTAGGTCATTAAAGTTCATCTATTTTTGTCTGGCAACTCTTCAAAACCAGCAGGTCCATAATTCCAAGAATACATGTGGAAGGAAGCCCCTTATCATTGATTCTATTCAGCTAGTGCATGTCATAATAAGCCATTTAGGAAACACACCTTGCATCCCCTCCATATTTATTTAGGTTAGGCAGACGCTGGTGCAGTTTAGCTGGTTACAGTAGATGAAGAAGAATTGCGTGACTGTTGTAAAGGCTTTGATTTTAGCCAGTGGGTCTCTAAACGGCAATGTCACCAGACAGGCAATATTAAAACAAGGCAAAAGCAAAACTTCCTTCTCCACCAACAAAAACCATTTAGGAACACAGATTTCTCACAAAATTGAGTGATGATCTCATGGCAGTTTTTGCAATGAGACCAGGGATAAAACATACCCTAGGTCTACCTTCAGATCCCTTTCAAAACCGCTAGAGAATGTATGTAATTTCAACAGCATTTTCTGCGATTGCTTGCTGCGAGTAGACTGCACTCCTTTTAAATGGGAACAAACTCTGTCCCTTCGTATACATGTGCAGTTCCCAAAGAAAGCAATGTCTCTATATAAAAGTGGTTTCTTGAAAAGGTTTTTAGGGGCTGAGAGGCTTTGAAAGAAATGGTTGATGAACCATTACTGGCGACCTAAAAACTGTGCTTTCAGGATGGAGTTTTCAAAAGCTGTTATTGAGGACCTACATAAAACTCGTGGGAACAAAAGTAATTCTGTTTTGAAAATCTGCCTGAAACGTGAGCTTTCCAGGTGCTAGGAAAGAATGTGACTGGGCTGTCTTTTGCCCAATAAAAGCCTGTGTGACCAGTACTTCTGTGGCCTTCCTCTGTCGTGGGACATTTTTGCGTTCTGCAAGCAGTGCAGAAATGGGAGTTGCCACAGCATCCAAAGACTCTCATAAAATTAAAAACTAGCAGTTGAACTCATGTGGAATCAACTCAATTTTCAGTTGTCTGCTTCTGTCTAATAAGCAAAGTGTGTTACTCCTTCATGAGAATGAATTTCTGCTGTAATTGCTTTAATTAAATGGTACTAGATCAGTAGCCATATAGGATAAAACCACTGCCAAATTAGACATTCAGGGGCATACAGACATTCAAAACAGCCCCGGGCAAAAGTTGAAATTGTAGTCTTTTCTAAATTGGGATTTATTATTAGCATCATAGCACAAAGCTCACCGTGCCTCCTCAAAATATTGCAAACTGTCCTTCCTTCTTCCTGAGTCTCATCTCTTAGGCAGCCCTGGGCTGTATTTATGAGATGATTTTTTTTTTTTTCCTAGTTTGGTTGGTTTTGTTTCTTCATTTGTGATTTTTTTTCCTTCTTGTTTAAACTTCTCAGTATCCTTTTTCAAACTTGAAATGTGGTCATTGCTATAGAGTCAGTGGAGTTCATAGTGGAATGGCCACTTGTGGTTGGATTTAATAATATCTGGAAGGATAGTGTAAGGTCCATTTTTAAATTATAACAGTTTGAAAATCTTTGTGTATAACAGCTTGGGAAATACAGCAGATGTATTGCCCAAGTTCAAGAGCAATTGATTCAAATACTGTCAAGAGAAACACACTTACCAGAGTGCAGTAACTCTTGAGTCAGTGCTTAAATTTTATTTTCCTGACTGCTGGATCCAACTGTTGTCTCTCATTTTCTATATGCATCATAAAAACTACATGAATGTGTTGCTGTTTCTTCCAGCCTGACAAAACCTGGAGCCTTGATCAGTAGCACTAGGTTTCATCAATTTCCAGATAATAAATTTATCACACAATGAAAGGAACAATCTGTACTTGTTACATTGATTTTGTAGTGGTGGCATCACTTTTGGTGAGGAACAGCTTATTCTTACATTGCTACACTATGCTTTCTACTTATCTTTTAATTCCTTCTCAAACTACCTGAAGTATTTTCTCTACTGCATTATAAATTGGGTTTAAAATACTATATTAATAAGTATTTAAATATTTTATAAACATACAAGCTTTCTAGGTAATATTGTTCTCACTCTTGCTAGTTGACATAGATTGTTTGCCCTTTCTAGACAGGAGAACACTCTACCTCTTAGAATTAGACACATGGGCTCCAGTACTCAAACGAGATCCACAAAGTGCAGAGGAGGTTCTGTGGAGCTTAGTAAACCTGTTACTTAATCATGGGGAAATGATGCTGGTTGTGCACATCAGCACCCATCTCTCACCTATCCTTCCTTTCTAAGTAAGGTCAAATTGAGTGTGCAGAAAGTCAAGCACAGTATCCTATAGACCTCAGTGTCTGTAAAAACCCTGTCTGCAGATTCCTCTTTCAACTGACATTGTCAGTGTCACTGCTTTTATTCCTGGCAAATATATATTTTGTTCCAAGCCTACTGTACTTGTCATAACTGCTAATTTAGTCTCTTTTATAACATTGTTATGTCGTCGATTTCTTTGGATGGCCTTTTTAAGGAGGCTGGAAATAAAGTTGCCTTTGCTGTCATGAGAAGAATTAAGAAAACCCAAGAAACTGAAACAGCCACAAATAAAAATAAAATTTGGCTACTGAATGCTGAACATAGCCACTGACTAATATTTAAATGTCAAGATTAGAAACTGTGTTAGCAGCTCTTTATCTTGTCCTTGAGAAAACGTAGGCTGCAAGGGTGAGAACTGAGTGCAACACAGCGTAGCTGCTGGGGGGCAAACACGAAGTGGAGGACTTTAAACCTGCCTCTAGGAGCTGTCCAGTTCCTTATGCTAACCAATTACTGAATACTTTTCATAAACAGTTATCGCAGAAGGAACTGGAGCATACCTCTCTGTCACATAGCTGCTCTACCCTCAAAGCTACAGAATCACACTCTTTGTTTTTTCTTTCTCCTCTTGACTAAGGAAAGGCTGGAGGGGGCTCTTTCCCAGCCAGAATAATGTACAACCCATTTGTGAAGACACTTTCAAGGGAAATTAGATGTTGCAGATAAAGCTTCAGCTCACCCACCTCAAAGAAGCAGTGAATCCATTAGACAAGTGTATGTAGGGGACCTGAAAATATCTGATCGATTTTTACCAGTGCTGCCTAAAGGAAGAGTGATCCCAAGCCCATTTTTAAAAGAAGGAGTTTCTTTATCTTAGGAAAGTTGTTTACCTTTTATATCTCGGTAGAGATCAAGAGTAGGATAGCACTTAAGATATATATGGGTCTGTTTTGCTAATTGCTGGCTACTTTTGGGCTAGTTCAGTACAGTTCTCTGAGGTTAATTGGATCCTCCATCAGCCTGGATTGAGTACGTACTTCTGTCATAACACAGTGTACAGTGTAAGGAACTGTGCCTCCCATACCTGATCTCTCACTCAGGTCACATAGCTCAGTGCTTTGCATAACCTGCAGAGTAGTAGGAGACAGGGGCTTGAATTGCAGTAGCCAAAGAAAGGAGCTGAACTGCTATATCTGAAAACATTCTGATTATATCCTTGTATCAGAGTATATCCACTGAACCAAGATTTAGATTTTTTTTTTTTTTTTTAAATGCCATTCTGGCTGAGATGTATATCCATCCATAGCAAACTTAAGTCTTACTGATGATCAGGATGCTCTTAGTTATTCCTTATGGATTACACCAAGACAGTCTTTTCTTGTATAATGCCTGCAGACTACAAATTGAAAACAGGTTCAGCTACACTCAGCTACTGACAAACAAGGGAAACTAGCACTTTGTGTTACATTTTAAAAGTGTTGGATTACACTGGTCTTCAGATGTGCTTGATCATGATCCAGTGTGTCATAAAAATATCTAATGAATTCAGTTTTTCATGGAAGGTAGGCAGGAAATTATCGACATGATTTTTACATTTCATTTCAGCTAAATGCTGGCTTCTCAGCATTCCCAAACCTGGAAAGAATCTGTGGATGTGTTAAAGGGAAATTTTGGGCACCTGGGAACTTTCAAATAGTAAAAGTAGATTCCTTGAGTAAACTTTCATCTGAGTTTGGGTCTTCTAGATTACTTTCTGGAATAAAGGGAACTCTGTTTTTTTACTGAGGATACTCTAAGTGATTGATACCTTTCTTCACTTCTTTTAGTTTTTTTTTCCATTTGGAGTGACATGAATTAACCTTAGAGAGTGCCTACAAATGAGTGAATTAATACCTAGACTATGCTGCTAATGGTGTTGCATTTACTGCTGAACTAGGAAGGAGAATTAGCTACCTTAGTGTCTGGCTGTCTGTGATCTGGCACCAAGCTTAATTGGACAGCAGCAGCTCCTTGAATTAACAAGTCCTGCTGACAGCACGCACCTGATTCCCAGCATGAGCAGAGGGGATGCAAGGGACAAGATATCTGACAAAAAAAAAAAAAAAAAAAAAAAAAAAAGTTGCTGCAAAAATGAGGGAAAATGAAGCTCATTTTTTTCCTTTATTTTTTTTTCCCCCCTTGGTAATTACTAGGTAGCGATCAAACATTAACTATATTTCAGGATCTGCTAGCTGAGAAATACTTTCTAGATTTTGAATTTTTTGGCAGAAAGCGCAGAATTTGTATCTGTCTTATGAAATCTTGGAACAGAACAGTCTTATTTATAGTAAATACTGACAGAACATTGAATATATAATGAACAATTATGCTACTTTGTGTAATAAATAACTTTTCATACCACTTTCTCTAGTAAATGCATGCATTTTGACAATGAATCAGTGAGTATTTGGTGGTGTTTTTTGAAGTATTTTTGTCACAAGGAAGGAGAAGTTATAGCATACGTAATTATGCTAGACCATGTCAAACTAATCACTCAAGAGCTGTAAAAATGGTTTTGGTGGGGGAGTCCTAGTTCTTTAACCATTTTGTGTTTCCTTGGCTGTGGAATATAGAAAATGAAAATGATTTTCAGCCTTATGTCATTTTTATCTGCATGAAAAAGCTGAATCATTCAATATGTTTAGTTAGTTGCAGCTAAATGTGATGCTTATAATCTCCTCTGTGTTTGTCTGTGTGTGTCTCTGTGTGTGTATGTGTGTAGGACTTCTGAACCTACTAAAATTGTAAATGTATTTAAATGTAGGACATGACGTTAAATGCTGTACATCCTTATAATATAAACTCTCTATTCCACCTATTTACTCTTCTCTTTTGCTACAGTGTTTTTGTATGCTTTTGGTTTTCATTTAAACTGTTCCTTCTTTTTGTTTAATTCCACCC